>LXGT01000012.1:0-181221 GCA_001640655.1 Endoconidiophora laricicola
ATACACACACATACACACACATCTAATAGGCTATGTCCAAAGCCACTGTACTGTGTGTATCAATATATATAATCTATATATCCACCTTCATGTACATACATAGTATACATATGATATATGCAGTCTACATACAGATAGGTATCCGCACAGCAATGTTGCATATGCACGTGTAGATGCTCTAAAGAATATGTGAAATTTGATTGTTTTGTGCCATGTAATATTGAAGAGTGCATTAGCGGCCTAGCAGTAGCCCCAAGAAACGAGGGAAGAGACAGAAGCCCCATCTTTTGCATATCGTTTCTGGTGCGTTGTCCACTCTCCATCCATCACGAGGTCTGTTTTCGAGTCTGCTGCTGGACACATGCAATACCTGAGAAGAAAGCAGCAGGATAATCACGGGTTGTCTATGAGGCTATAGTGCCAGGAAACATATGTGTTGGTAGCGATATATATCCATGCTCTGAATCGATGTCGTACCAAAGCGACTAACAACACTCCAGGATCAGCACCATCTCCCGAAGGAATCAGCCTTCTTTCCCATCGTCATCATCAAGCAGTTCCGGGCAGCCTCTTTCGCCATTCTGCCCTTTTTTTTTTTTTTTTATTGCTCAACTGCGGTCCTGGCTCCCATGAACTACAGGCTATCTGTGCCACCATCCTGTTGGATGTTGCTATCATGGCCTAGAATTCCATGATTCAGCTTACATGGTCCAAGTAATATTTCGTATTTGCCTAGGCGCACTGCTAAAGGCTATTTTGGTGCGCTTTCCTGACCTTTGAAGAAATAACTATCAGCGCAACACATGGCTAGGACAGGGAAAAAAAAAATCCCTTTTTTTCTCCCAGACACTATGACGAAACGCCATGCTTTTTTCACTTCTCACTTCAATTTTTCAAGGAAGCCAAACAGCCAATCATAATACGATGCCTACAGATCATCTATATTGGAAATTCCACGGTCTGCCAACGCAGTAATATTTACTGTGAGCTTGGCCACTATCTACTTAGTGATTTATGATTATATGAGCAAAAGCCGCAAAAGGTGCGTAGCTTCCAAAGCCGGCACGGAAGCAACGGTGATTATGCCTTTTCTATCTTCCTTGTATGTCTCTCTCATTAGTCAATACTACATATATATCAATTAAGCTACAAACTATGACACATACTGAGAGAAAGTAAATGCTACTACTTTCTCAAGCTAACATTTGTGGCTAAAACTTGCCAGTCTATGCAAGTTGTCTGTATAGAAAGTCTCAAGAGCCTAGACACTAGTAACATAAGAAAAAAAAAGAAGTAGAAATTTACAAATTACCCCTTCTCACCAAAGGGACAAAGCGGCAAAACCATAATCTACAAACGGAAAAGATATAAAATATAGCTACAATTATAAAAACAAAAATCGGGGTTTTTTTTGGGTGAATTAATAACTAGAATTATTAGCATACAAAGAACTATCGCAGTGAGGCCAAAAACAGCTCACTGCACATGTCACGATAGTTTGTGGTATACTCTTTTTGATTTTAACATGCCGGCTAATCACATTGCATATGGGCGTTCCAACCAAAAGCATCCAAGAGCTTCAGATCACCTCCTGTCCTAGACGGCTCTGAATGGCTTCCTAGTTACTATCTGTGTCTGCCCTTCAGCGTCGACCAGTCACAGTTCAGGGTTATCTCACATATCATTCTTTTTGAATTCCTCCTTTTCTAGACTCTGCCGCTTTATACAGATACAGAAGCAGTGCAAATCATTGCACAACTGCGGCTGGGCTCATACGTGTCACCTAGTTTTTGATCTTGGTCCTTTGTCAACAAGACGCCTGAATTCAAATGCCACTACACCCACTTTGCGTCGTGTGCTTCTGCACTGGTCACTTGGCATTGGATTAGTTGCCCGTTTGAATCATGGTTAGAAGCACACAGCAGCGTATCAAATTGTGATGGTCGTGTAACGCTGCCTCGGTATCCCCATTTCGTTTTCTCATCTATCTTGAACCATGGATTGGACAATCCTACTTGAGGCTAGGGTACACAAACCCTTACAATAGTACTGTCATGATACAATAGTAGCACACATATGACGATGAAGCTTACAAAACAGTGTCTGTTTTGTGAACAACCTAAAGATATTACTGGATGTCTGACAGTACCAGCATACCCAATGGCGATAAGTTCTGCTAGACAATTAGCCAATGTGTCATGGAAACAAACTTTTGTAAAGTGCGGTACCTATCACATAATCCACTATGCGATATTGTGTATAGCTCCGGTCTAGAGCTCAACATACTTGCCTTGTTGTGTAGATCATCAACTATTTTCTGTTGGCATTGGTTCTGGATATGTCTTGCTTCTATATATTGCCAATGAGGCTGCATCTCTCGGGAAAAAAAAAACATCGCCGTCTATGAGTGATCAAGTCTGTTCCAAGGATATGTTTACTAATGAGAACTGACATACTATATACAGCCTTAACTCATAAATCCAAATCGCATTATACTGACGTGATGCCATCATAATCACTGTCAATGTAGCATTATCGATTAGTATGCTGTCAGTTTGGCAATGGTCAATGGCCCCAGCTGACGAAAGCCAGCATAATTTAGATAGGAGTGTCATAACAGGCGTAGTAGAATTGAACTATTGTCCTATATATAGCCAATGATTAGATATACTCAGAATGTGGTAATAAGATGCCTGATACCGACTACGGAAATTCTGCTACTGAATATACAACATGGCTGATATGAGACTTGGTCGCTCGTCCTGGACTTCTGAGTGACACGACTAGCTGGAACTCCCAAGGTACCATATTTCTTGAAGGTAGTATTGAGAATGCGCCTGTAGTGATGACACAGGAGCAAAGTCGGGATTACCATTAACATATCATATTGACACTACCACAAATATGCGGTCGGCGATGGAAGATGCGCCTACAACTCCACGATCCGATCGAGAGTTATGATGCTATTGGAAAGACTAGCGGTGAACATGGAACGGTGCGTAGTAGATGGGGGTCATGGTATAATTTCTACTTGGTCTCCTTTTGACAGACAGTTTTGGCAATAATGATACCCTGCGATCTCAATCCTGGTTCTGGAAACCCGTCGTTTGTACCGTTATATATACTACACATAAACCTAAACAAGTCACGACCATTACAACTTTCGGGACGCTACTGAAATGTTGGCATCGATGTTTGCTTACACAAGTTGCTGGATGGAATGGCCACACCTACCTTTATAAGCTCAAGCCTCGCTTCAACTTGATTCTGTCGTCTAATTTTAAAATATGTCGTCTATTATAACAACCAAGTCTTTGCGTAACATCGACAAAGATTATCGATGTTTGGTGTTGAACACCTTTAGGCAAGAATACTTACCGTCCTGTCGTGTGGCATTACCTGATTTCCAACAATATAGAACAAGTTGAAATGCGGCTGGTCTTATGATTTCCCTAATTCCAGCATGTAGGCGTTGTTATGGAGGTTCTTATATGGCTGACCTTGGATTTCATCCCTCATATCAGTATGTATTGATGTGGTCCAAGCGTTCATGGAGTAATTGCTCGTATATACTACTTGCCGCAATACACTGACTCGAGCACACATATTGTGTATATTCGATGTACACAATAGCATTACGAGTGCACTCGTACATTAGTATGGATGGCCACAAACAGACAAGCAACTTTCTTTTGTTGGATAAGACCTAGTTAGCAGCAGAAATATATATACTAGCCTTTGTACCACGAATGAAATTGTTGGATGACAAGTCGACAACTGCCAAAGCTTGGCGTAACTGGCTTCAAGCTTGTCAAGAGATACCCCGCTGATCGACCAAGACGAATGGCTTCATGGCAGGATTTTAGGCCTGATCTTATAATCACATACAAAAAGGCGCCTCATAGGCTAGAGAGGGATGAGATAAAGGGATAACTAGAAGACAAAGACCAAAACGAACTTGAAGGAAGATATTTGAAGTAATCTACTCGCCTTGGTTGGAGTAACAGTTTTATTTGTATTTCTTATAATCAACAGTTATATGCATGACTAACCGAAAATAAGAAAAAGAACCGGTAAAGAGGAGCAGTGGCTACACAGCTTGCATAAGCGCATGTATAGGCAAAGGCGTCAGATACTGGTAAACTAAAGTGGACTGAGCTGCAATCTTTGTAGCAGCAGTAATCATGATTTGAATATTTTCTTTAGTCTATTTCATTCAAAAGTAAGACGGAATATACTCCTGGTAATTGATCATAAAGAAAAATAAGATTTTGGGCAAGTACTGCGACGAATGATAGGAGCGGCAAATCTTGGAAAGAAAGCTGGCAATAGGAGCGGATCGATCAAACTAGGAAGTGGAATGTTTGTAAAGCAGGATGGATGGCCACGCTAAAAGGGCGCGATGGAGGAACCAGCGGGAATATCAGAAAGTCTAGAGCAAAGTAGTGCCACCTTTGCCTTGCGTTTGCTCCTTTTTGGCTTAGTTCGGTGCATTTTCTCCGTTCGACCCCTTCTAACGACGTTGTTGGAGACTCGCACAGACTGGCTGGTCTCGACATTCGAGATGGGATATTGGTCTTGTTTGGTTTGGCACTTGGGCCATATGAGAGGTGAACTAGGAGGATGAGTGACAGAACTTGGCATAGGCAAGGCTAGATGGATAGGTCCAGATATAAAAGGGAGACACAGCGTTACTACTGGCTGCGGAAGGGTGGGATGCTGCAAGGCTGAAAGGTCTAGGCTTTGGTGATTGGCTGACAGGGCCATTAATCAGCATGGAAGCTGTGATTTTTCAGCAACATTTGCTTTGTCAGTGATGAAGGATAAGAAAGTTGTGGGGCGGGGCGACTGTATTAGGAGACGACGTGACGATCAATAAAGTTGTGTGGGAAATGAAAAAAAAACCCACTTCTTTAAGCGGGTCGACCTTTTTTTTTTTGTTATAATCGTCAACCTTATTCAGTTTGTTTCTAGAACTATGAAGATAGATAGGCGAGTTCTAGCCCACTATAAAAACACAAAGCAAACAGAAATCAACGCGAAAGTTGAGCCCCGCCGAAGCAGACTATAGGTGGTGAAATGGCCGAAACCAGCACCGGTATGCGGTACCTTTTATAGAGAATACCATGGTTATCCTACAGACATAGGATACCTAAGTTAGAGTTAGAATTTTTTAGAAGCCCAGGCCGTTTGAGCCGACTGCACCACGAATGGTACCATACCAAGAGCAGAAGCGGGTCGTACTGGACGATGGTTTTTTTATTTGACCTTTTAGTCGGGTTCCTAGTAGGGACCTCCGAGCGGATTAGTGACCATGGGTCATGAATATTGAAGAGGATGAGTTGGGATTCAAGAGGCATTGGCGCAATGTAGAAAAGATATGCCTGGGGCCTAACGGGTTGTTAACCTGTAACCGATTATTACCGTGAGTTGAACTGACTTTGACTATATACAATACAATACTGTAGTTGCTACTGCTGTGCGTGGGCTAGTTTCAAAGATGGCTGTAGGAACCCAAACCGACTTTTTAGTTTGCTGAAGGGGACCCCGATATGAAAGTTAACATAGTTGCAGCATCGTGCGCCGTAGCAATCTACTGAGCTTGCGGAACCATCACGGGCAGGTCAATCTCAGACCCCGTCCTCTTTCAGGCACACACAAACTCTCTTCATCTGTTGTTTCTCTTACTTGACTTTGTTCAACGCTCTCTGTTCTTAGTCTCGTGGCTTTGTTTCTGAATCTCCATCGTGCCCCTTAAACATCAGACCCTGATTGTGCATAAAGGCTCTCTCAGCTTTATCTGAAAACTCCGAAGTTCACTTCAAATCTTGCTCGCTCGTGCTCTTTTCCTGCATTTTTATCCCGCCTGCTCCTCCTTACATAGTTAGAAAGCGTCCCCCTTCTGAATACGACTTGGATCCCGACACTCAGGACTTGTTAGTGGCCTCTGGTCCGCCACAGTTTAGTTTACTTTGTTTCGGTATTCGATCTGATTCGATCGGTCTTCTTAGTACTGCTGTGGCCATTGTGACTATTGTGACCAACTCATTTGTCTAGAGCCCACGCCGCCCTGCGCCTAGTGCTTGGAACTAGAACTAGAATTTCTGCAGTGCTACCTTTTCTAATCACATCTGTCGCTGCTGTTGTTTAACGTTGTTGTAGGTATTTCTGCTATTCCGAGTTTTAGACCCTGCGCTGCAATTGCTGCGATTACTGCCGGCTCGGCTATTTGCCTGTCTCCATGTCGATTCGATAGACGCCATCCACACAACACAAATCGTCTGCTTTCTGCCGTTCGCCAAAGTCAAGCTTTCCGGAAGCTAAGCTCTTCATTGGCACTGTCATTATCGTTTTTTCTTTGGAACTGCTACCTTTCACTTTTATTCTGCATCAAGTCTGCACTAGGCTTCAACCGATCGCCTGTTCCTGATCATCACCTCTATCGTCCTTGTCTGCCAATCTCTCCCCCCCCCCCCCCCCNNCCCCCCTCACTCAACCAAGCTGAGCGCCTCTTTTTCAATATTCCTCTTTTCCAATATTCTCGCCTCGCTCTCTTTCTCTTGTGCAATCTCTCTTCAACGCTCTTCTCTCCTAGCTGGCGTCTATTTTCGTAGTCTAGGCCAATGAGCGGCCAAGCTAAGCAAGCCTTCAGCTGCGAAACAATAGGCAATATAGAAGAAGCCGCGATTTGACTGCATGTCTCGACTGGCTAATCTATTCTCGAAAGTACTCTTCTTTTTGGATTTGAAAGTGATCCATACAGCCTAGTCTGTTATCTCATACTTTGTCCCAATCTCACCTTGTCTTTATATATATAGTCTTTTTTTCTCAAAAAAAAAAAAAAAACTTAAATTATACCCCTTGCTTACTTACAGCAGCTTACCCTCCCTCCATTCTTCCTGCCTTCTTGCTTCTCAGTACAGATATAGCCATACAGCTACACAGTCTGCAGAAACAGCAGCGGTAATAGTCACAACGGCAATAACTCCAGATGCCTGACTCCCGGTACCCCCCATATACAGCGGGGATGTCACCCGGCTCAGCATCGGCTCTAAATATGGATACCGTCGGTAAAAATGCTAGTAGCACTTCCCGCCCTGGCGTCACCATCCTGAAGCCTGGAGAAGAGCCGCCACCTGGCCTGATAGACGCAATCTCCGCCGATCTCAACCCACGCAGTTGCATCGTATGCCGGAAACGAAAAGTCCGCTGTGACAAGCACATGCCCTGCGCCAACTGCCGCAAGAACCAGATTCAATGTGTTTTCCCGGCCCCCGGCAGAGCACCGCGCCGGCCCCGAACTAAAGACTCTAGCGTAGCAGTACAAAACTCGAGTGAGCGTGAAGTCGAGCTGCTCAAACGCCTCCGCAAACTAGAGGGCATCGTTGAAGAACTCAGTGGCCAGGTCGAAGGAGACCCGTCAAAACTAGCACATAGCGCCGGTGCTTCGCCGGATACGAATCCAGAAATTACCAGTCCGATCCAGCTAGGGTCCCCGTCTCATGGCACGCCAGGATCTTCGTCTGGTACTAGAGAGGTCGACAGCATTACTGCTAGACAGGTAGCGCGAAAGCGTCGCCCAGAGGATACTTCCGAGGGAACCGGAAAGGACCCATCAGCGCTCACCAACAAGTTTGGACGATTAGTGCTCAGTGATAAAGCCAAGGGGCAGTACGTCGCAAACGCATTCTGGTCAAAGCTGACCGAGCAGGTAAGGGACCCCTGGTGCCTGAGACCGAGCCTTATCTTTTGTCTTTTAGTTGTGATATCTCATCAATACGCAGTGTACTTGTTGATTTGTGAGACATATCACTACTTATCTTTCATTTACATCGGTGGTCCGGTATCACATAGACTAGTAATACTAACCGTATTCCATCTTCGCAGCTTGATAGCATCCGCAACGAATATTCCTATTCAGAAGACTCCGACTACTCTGACGATGGAACCCCCGAATCGTTCCGTGACTCTGTAAACAACGGTCCTGCAAATGACCAGGCTTTCTTTTTTGGTTACAAGTCAGCCTCCCTTGACCTCAAACGCTACCACCCACGGCGATCTGATATCCCTTTCTTATGGCAGACTTATGTTAACAATGTCGAGCCTATTGTCAAGATTGTCCACGTGCCAACATGGACCAAGGTCATTGAGCAGGCTCAGCGGTCAACTGAGCACACCTTCGACATTCCCATCCAGAGCCAGGCTATGCTGTTTGCCTTTTACTTTAGTGCTATAACGTCCCTAGAGGATGAAGAGGTCGAGCAGCGCTTCGGCTCTAGCAAGTCTCACCTCCTAGCGCAGTATCGGTTTGCTTTTGAGCAAGCTCTTGCCCAGTCCAACTTTCTCACGGTTCCTGACTTAACCATCATCAACTCTCTAGCTCTGTTTTTAACCGTAGTTCGCACATCAGATGACTCTCGATATTGCTGGACCATGACTGCCGTTGCCGTACGTCTTGCTGAATCTCTCGGTCTTCAGCGTGACGGCACAGCATTAGGTTTGTCTCCGTACGAAGTCGAGATGCGGCGTCGTATCTGGTGGATTATTTGCTCGTTTGATCTCCGCGCATCTGAAGAGAGTGGCACTGATTCCGCTGCTCTAGTCTTCAACTGCGATACAAATATGCCGCTTAATGTAGATGATGCTGATTTTGGCCCGGATTCTACTGAAATCATCCCAAAATCCACCCCTACAGACATCTCGCTAGCCCTGATCCGCCATGAGATCACAAATCTATGCCGTAAAATGATTTCCTTAAGTAATCGCGCTCCATTGCTCGGCCAACCCAACGCTGTTCAGAGCATTCGGGATCGCGAGGAGGTATTGAACAAGATGTATCAGCACATCGTGGAAACCTACTTTTCGTGCCCAGAAGTTGATAGCCATCCGCTGCTGATTCTAGGTATCATGATTGTCCGTGTCGTCATTGCCAAGATGTCTCTCGTCATCTACCAGCCGCTGATGTTGGGCAAGTCGAATAAACATGAAAATTCTGTCCCAAAAGAAATCAATGACCGTGTGTTTGTAGCTGCTGTAGAGATTATCGAATGCAATCTACGACTACACACAGAGGAGCGCTTCCGCCAATGGCGCTGGCTATTTGCCACGTACACCCAATGGCACGCCATTGCTTTTGTTCTGATGGAGATGAGTTACCGACCTTGGACCGCGACTATGGAGCGTGGCTGGGAGAATGTGAATCAGGCCCTTGATCAAAAGGAAGTCCAGGAGTTTGCAAAGAAGCCGAATCACACAACTGTGTGGCTCCCTGTTCGCAAGCTCATGGCCAAGGCAGCACGTCACCGAGAGGCAGAGATCCAGCGCCTGCGGGCTAACCCCTTCATTGCCCAGCAGCTTGACCTGGAAGATCGTATGAACCCTTCACAGAGACACTTTCCTGCCCCGAAGGGATCAGAGGAATATCTGATCAAAGTTCGTGAGCGATGGCTCAGTATGATTGGCGCCAAGAACGGTAGCATGATAACAATTCCCCCGTGTGCCTCGGCCCATATCCCACCGGCAACTGTGCCGCCCATGCTTCACAAAATGTTACTGAGTCAAAACTATATGATGTCTACCCATGTTTCCAACACATCGATCTCGTCCCAGGACCAGTCTCCGGCTCACAATAACAGCGGCATCAACAGTAAAACAAACTCCAACAATAGCCAGCAGGGGCAGGTAGGATTTAATATGTTAATCAACCAGCCGATTGATTCTTTGGATCTCTGGGACATTATTGAACAAAACGGCTCTACAGCTGCACTCGATGGTATGCCTTATCCCGGCCAACTAGCCGTGACCTCCACCATGCAGCACGCGGCGCCACCTACGATCCCATCACAACAGAGCTCGCCGCTAATACAAGCACCGGTACCGCCACAAGTCAACCTATCCTCTTCCGAAGGACCAGGCCCGTGGGCATGGTCGAATAGCTGGTACGGACAAGATAGGACACGACAAACGAACAGAAACGGAATGGCCAACACAGGCATGGCACAACCGCCTGCGGCCATGGCGGGGGGCATGATCCCTGATAATATGGACCTCGATGGAGACTTTGACTTACAGACGTGGGAGGAGATGATGCGTAACCTCACGGCGCCAAGCCTGTATCCTGGACAGCCGACTGGGCTCTAGTAGAGTTTTGAGGCGAGCCCACGACCACTTGCGGCAGCTCGACAACAGCTTTCTTAAACCAGGCTATGCACAAGGCTAGGCGATATATAGAGAGGGGCGATGTTTTACGAAATGAGCGATGATGATTGTCCAATTTAGTGTTGATATTATGTACCTACTCCACCCCCACCTGAATAGCGTTCATATTCCGTTCCTCTGTGAAATAATTGTTTAGTAAGCTATCATGCCTGCTGCACAAGCGCCTCCTATGATGGCCTTCTCTGGTTTTCAATTACGATTATCTTTCCATCGAACATACTGCTATCATTCTAGCATCTCACATTTCAAAGTTAGAGGTTCGAGTATGCGATCACTACTACTAAATCTGCTTTGGCCCTCCTGGTAAATATTGGCAGTTGTAGTGCAGACTTGAACAAAATTTACCCTTTTGGAAAGTTATAGTTCAAAGTATCAAAACATTCATAAAGCCTAAGATATATGATCTAAGCAAAGTAATTAATATGTAATGAATACCGAAACTGGTTGTATATGAGGTTAGCAGCAATTGCCTATGGATGCTTTCGTTGTACAGAATCTCATCATCTTCTTTTGTTTTCCATGATTATGTGATCAATAATTGTAGATCCAATAAATTATCATGTTTTTGTTGGCACATATATCTTCCGATTCAGTTTAGCAGGCAGCAACTAATAAAACAGAGAAACACGGCAAAAAAATGTCATCAGGGCAAATTAAAGACAAACTTATCATTAGTGTCAGTCCCTTGGGAGATGTTTGGTAAACATATATGAATGAATGGATGGGGTTTGGGTTTAAGTCATTTGATGCTTTTTCGTACGATCTAGTCCTTTTAGGACAAATAGACTAGGGTTAATGCGGACAGCTGAACACCAACAATGTTGCCCGAAGTTGAAGCGCCTCAACAACATTCCCTAATTTCGCGGTAAAGAGCAGATATATTAGAAACCTTCAAGCAACGATGATGTCACCTTCCGGTGGGCATTTCTGTCATCAATGTTTTTTTTCTTATAATCATTAGCCTTATTCAGTTTATATCAATGTTATTGTGAGAGGTTTCAATATGGAATATGATTTAGTTGAAATCATGGGGGCAAAGCCATCATTTACATTTTTGCCTCTAGGTATATTAGCGGGCTGCCTCTACAATTTTTCCGGCATATCTAAGATATCCTTTATACATTATTTTAACACAATTTTGTCCTTTATAGTATCCTCTCGTTGAAAGATACTAACAACTGCTGCCCTATAACGTTCTAATCCCATGATCTCAAATGGTTGTCTCTCGCCGCAGCCAACGTTGTAACGAGCTTGTGATTCGATCACCAACTAATATCAAGGTCGATGACTCCAGCATTACTATTTGCACGGACACCAAAACTACAGCCAAAAAACGAGCGCGCAAATCATCTTCTACGGCTGAAACTAATGTCATCAGCGACATTGTCACTATAGACACATCTATCATAAGTAAGACCTCACGGCCGACTAAGAAAACCAAGTTTGAGCCCGGGAGCGACTTAGAAGACTCTGCCTTTGAAGACGATAAAAGTCTTGGTGGTTGCTGTTCAAGCGACGACGACTTCGACTTCAACGACGACAAACCCAAATCCAAAGCTAAGAAGGTAGCGACTAAGCCAGCTAAAACAGCTGCAAAAAGCAAAAGCAAGCCGAAGAAACCGGCCGTCGAAAAGGAAATAGACCCAGAAGCCAACCAAGAACCGATGGCCCGGCTATTGCCGTTAACTGGCGGCTCGCTACCATTACCCTGGAAAGGTCGTCTTGGATATGTAGGTTTCTATCGATATAATACAGTGCTCTATTCACTAACGCTGCCCATATCAGGCCTGTCTAAATACCATTCTACGAAGCCGAAACCCCCCTGTGTTTAGCAGCCGTACTTGTCGCATGGCCTCTATAGTCGAACATCGCTATCCGCTCAAAGATCCTTCACTTCCCGAGCATCCAACTAAGAACCGTCCTGACCGGAACAAGCCTGCGTCTCTTGAGCGTGGTCAGAAATATGTGCAGGCTCTAGGCCTCGCTAACGTACAGGATCTCATTCCCATGCTACGTTGGAATGACAAATTCAATATAAAGTTCATGCGCTTGAGTAGCGAGATGTTTCCTTTTGCTAGCCACAAAGAACATGGATATTCGCTTATGCCATTTGCTGCCGAGGCCTTAGCTGAAGTTGGCCGTGTAGTTGCTGAACTGGGCCATCGTGTAACCACTCATCCAGGCCAGTATACACAACTTGGATCTCCACGTAATGAGGTCGTCGAAGCTGCTATCCGGGATCTGGAATATCACAATGAAATGCTGACTCTGTTGAAGTTGCCTGAGCAAGCTGACAGAGATGCTATCATGATCATTCACCTGGGCGGCACTTTTGGTGACAAAGAAGCTACTTTGGATAGGTTCCGGAAGAATTATGTCAATCTCTCGGACAGCGTGAAGCGTCGCTTAGTTTTAGAGAACGACGATGTTTCATGGAGTGTCCATGATCTTCTTCCCATTTGCCAAGAACTAAGTATTCCACTCGTTCTTGACTTCCACCATCACTCAATCATCTTTGACGAAGAAGCCCTCTCGCGCGAAGGCACCTCGGACGTTACAAACCTTTATCCACGCATCAAAGAACTCTGGGACCGGAAGAGAATTCGACAAAAGATGCACTACTCCGAAAGCCGTCCTGGTGCTGTAACAGCCCGCGACCGTCGTGCCCATTCAGCCCGTGTTAGAGAATTGCCGCCTTGTGCTCCAGACATGGATTTAATGATCGAGGCTAAAGACAAAGAACAATCGGTTTTCGAGCTCATGCGAACCTATAAGCTAGATGGTTGGGAGAAGATCAAAGATATGACGGTGGCAGGCGACCGTAGTGATGAATATGCGGTTTATTGGCCTCCTGATAGAGAAGACCTGCTCAAGATGACGAAAACGCGCAAGAAGAAGAGCGAACTTGATGAAGATGTGGTCGATTTGAGCGACACTAAAGTTGCCACACGGAGACGCAAAGCCAAGAAGAATGCTTCAGTGTTGAATGATGACTCACAGGAAGACGAACTTGTGGATAGTGATAATCTACCCAAGGAAGAAGCGCCTACTAAACCACGTCGCAAAACAAGAGTTACAACTACTACGAAAAGAAAATAATAATAATAACTGGCGAGGCTTTATATAGATGAGCATTACCCCTAGGGTCTTATCGGTATATTTTATACTCATAAATAAAATGGGGGTTTATTTTGGGAAATATCTGTTTGATAATTGATAAAGATATCTTTCGAATAACAGGTACTACGCTAGGATAACTTAGAATCTTCTCTTCTTCACCAGTGGTCTCCCACCAATCTTTCGTTGTACTGGCATCGGCGAGTGTTTAGGGATCTCGGAGCTCTCAGGCTCCTCAATATTGGCCTTCTCCTCTTTCGTTTTTGACGAACTAGTGCCAAGATCATCTTCGTCTTCTGACGCCGTTTCATCTGACGCTGCAATAGAGTCTGTCAATTGCCTTTTGACCCCACTTACAGACCCGACCCGGTTTCCCATAGCAGGATGGGGCGAGAGAGTCCTAGATGGTGTTTTAGCCTGTTGATTTCCACCGATCGTTCCTAGTCTTGCCGGTGTGAGGTCTGGCAGCTTCTTAGGCGGGGGTAACTGGATATCATCACTTTCGGGTAACGACATGGTCTCATCTGTGTCTTCTTTGATCGGTGGTGGCTTCTGTGCGCTGCCGCCGATTCGGCCTATTTGGCGGGGCTTGGACAATGGAGTTTTGAGTACTGGAGGGAGGCAGACTGGTGATGAGTCCTCTCCCATAGACATTGTTTGGTCATCATCAGGTACAGCTACAGCAGTTCTGGGGCGCCCGCCAATCTTTCCAATGTTTCCTATGCCGCCGAAGCTTTTGTCCGGTGTCGGTTTTATAGGTGTCGAGAAATCATGACTGTCGTGTTGTATGGGTTGTCGTAAAGTCTGCGGTGGTGTATATGGTCGTATTGTCTCAAAGCCATCATCTTCATCGCTTTTCTGTGAAGACTTTGAAGGTCTCCCAATTCGCAAATTGCCAATCTGTTTAAAGTCTGATTCGGCAGTTTGTGAGCTATTCAGTATAGGCTCATCTTCGGAACTGTGCTTGTCCTTAACACGAGAGGGACTATGATGTACAGGATATCGGGGCATATATCCACTAAACTGTCCATCTCCAGGAGACGTGGGCACCTTTGTAATCCGACGTTGGGAAACTCGAGGGCCTCCAGTATTGTCTGGAATGTTAATCCACCAGTTATCTAGCTCTTCCTCGTTGCCAAAGCTAACAGTAGCCTGGCCAATATGAATCTTTTCAACAGTCTCTTCCACCAGTTGTACAGCATTTTTAATGTTGCCAGCTTCTTCATTGAGCTTCGTCATCCATTCATCCTTTTCGAAGGGCGCAAGGCCTTTTATTCGCTCTTGCACCATTTTCCGAGTAAACTTGCGATTGGTGACACTCGCTATTGTGAACACATTCTCCAGGGGAGTGCCGATAGCTTCAAGTTTGTCCAACAATTTTGCAATGATAGCGTCCTTTTGTTGAATCATAGATACAAGCGATGATGTTTGTACCTCTTTAGCGTGTTGGGCCTCTATTAGTGGCAGGATAAGCCGTGATGCAATGGTAGACTGTGGGCATTTAGTGAGATACACCTTCCACTCAAGAGGCTTCGACATTAGCTGCGATGGCAGTTGGCAAGTAATATTCAACGTGAGACCACCTGTGCCGATAGGTATCTGGCTGCTGTTTGAGCTGGCCGGAAATCCAGGTGAGAGAGTCATGCTTGTCATATCATGGCCATCTTCTTCGTCGTTGAAAGCTCTTGAAAGACAACTAAGAAACGCTGACATATTTTCTTCGCCGTCACTAGGGTCGATGCTAGTGTCTTCGCGAAATCCGCGCATGCAGATCTGCTTCCGGTCAAGGCATTCCGTCCATACGTTGGAAAGGTCAGTGATGAATATCGTGTACGCAGAGTTTGCAAAGTAGTATGAAGTTAGGAGTAAGGGGACATGGTTTCCAACTTGTAAAGGTAGTACTTTCCAAGGGCCCGGTTCTGACATGTTTGATAATGTATTGATGTATCTTGAGGCTGTTGAGGCTTGAGAGCTAATGATGAAGTTCGATGATCTTCTGTAATGATAATGAAGTATGCATCGATATGTTGTTTTTAAAGATAGATATTCATCCCGTTGTTCTCATATCTGATACACGCAACGGACGAAATGAAGAGTGAGTATTATTCACGCGACTGTAATTTTTGTTACTTGGTCTGACAAAACTGGGAAGAACCCTTGTAAAAATAGGTCGCAAAAAGCAATATGAATATAGCGAAGAACGTGAGATCGATCAATTGATTATCATGCTTGATCCGTGAGGCTGAGAAAAATGCTTATGAAATTAATCTTATCAAGTTTCTAGAACTATGAAGATACTTATCTAAAACTATCCAGCATGAAATTCTAATACAGAAATGATAACGACATCATCGCGCATACACACCCCACACCTTACTAAGTCTTGCTTACTAGAAGCTTCACTGCAAGTCATAGATTCTTCTACAACCCCAAAACGAATATGCCTCCGCACGTTAATCACTGGCGTCATGTAGAAAAGGTCAACTTTCTAAATACGTATATAAGTAACAACTCGACGATGATATAAAGCTATATTCTATGGACAATACTTGTTTGACCCGTATCTGTACTACAACAAACAGTCTGAACTGTTGCAGCTTTTTCAAGGCTAATTAAGCTTGAGAGCTTCGATATACGGCTTGGAGACTTCCAACAGCCCCAGCGTCCTCAGATACGGGTTAGAGCTTATGCAAGCTTTTCTTCCGAGAACACGTGGCTAGCCGATGTTGGTGAACAGTAGTGTTATTGGATAACCACAGCATAGAATTGAGAAAAGAGAGAGCGGATATTATACGTGTAATAGATGGGCTGGCACGATTCATGGTTGATCACAGACTGATGCTGAGATGGAGTCATCATTCATAAGAGTGGACAAAGTTTGGAGAAGAAAAGGTAGATGTTCTTTTTTTAATTCGTTTCAATTGAAATCCCTAAAAGCCAGACGCCTCGTTTTGAGGGTATCCGATGTAGTCATCACTTCATGCCGTGTTCCTGAATCAGATCTGCCTGAAATAACGTTAGCATCTTGCTTTTAGAGGGTGGATGGTAATTCGTCGTGTGTTGGGCTCGAATATCGTTCGTGGTATGTTAAATGGAAAAGAAACAATCTACGAAAATATGGGAGCGTCCCAGCATTTATAGGCATTTATCTATCGTGGTGCAGGGTTATTGCAACACGAACAGGCTAGGAAGTTGTCGTACCCTTTTTTCACGCTCCATTTGCCGAAAAAAGAATGGAATCCCATAATTTATCTGACGGGGTTCCAGACGTTCTTCAGGAAGCCGTCACGCTGAGCCAGGCGGTTTAGGGAGTCATCGGCCTCGCCAACGGCGCGGATGAAGCCGCACATGGCGTAGACGTGGTTCTCGCCCTGGATAGCACGGCCAGACTCGTCAACCTTGGCGACGGAGATCTGGACAGAGGCGTGATCCTTGGCCTTGATGATGCGGTTGGTGGCGCTGCACTTGCGGGGGACGTAACTAATACAATGTTGAGTCAGTATTTCGACTGTTGATGTGTATGTGGCCCAATGACTCGTCGCGAATTCTCAAATCTCCTCTCGATGTCTCATTGTCGTATCTAACGTCTGTATATCAGGATGTGCGTAATATGCTGTTCGATTGAGTTTTATTGCCGGGTATCTATTGAAGATTTGTTTTGTCGTCGCTTTGGAGTATTATTAAAGGTTGATGGGTCATTGTGAGAAGGCGTCGGAGGAGATAGAGAATTCGCACGATATCGGTTCCGTGATGATGTGATGATAATGGGCATGGAGATAAAACTCACAGGTCCACGATTTCGCCTTTGTCGTTCTCCATTTTGGCTGTATGTGTGAATCGAAGAAAAAAACGGTTCGGTTGGTTCTTAGAGGGGATTCAGAGATCGAGGGAAATTCAAAGACCGCCTTAGCCAAACCAGTACATCGAAAATCGAGACGAATTTCGCACCGCTAGCGTCTGGTGGGGCAGGGTGCACCGTAGTGGGAGAGTCTGTGGGAAGCCAGGGCTGGGTCACGTGATCCAAAACTTCGAGCTTGTTTACATATCATGTGACTTCGTTCCTCTTTCGCGGCGATTATGTGGGCCCATCGATACCGGACTTCGGTGAACTTCCGGCTTTACGCGCCCTTTTCTACCTACGCGTAAGCTGAAGCATGCGTGGGTAACATATTCATGGTTTGTTGCCCTTGATGCTTAAATAGAATGTCATGTCTTTCTTACAAGCTGCATATTTGACATCTGAATATCCTCATGTTGTGACATCTGTCAATTCCCCTTATTATCTAAGACGCTTTTTTGCTTTAACACGGTCAAGCAGGGTCTTTGGCGCCCTGCTAACAGGTCCATTGGTATTAAATGCATCTGTCAGACGCCTAATATCGCCTTCGATCATGTCTAGTCTGCGAAATTCTTCGCCAGATGATCTTGCCAGCTTAGAAATTCTGCTTGGCAGGACGCCCACGCTTAATCAAAACACTATCAATCATCCACAGGGTCCGCCTATCTCAACTGTACCAGAACATCTACTCATAAGTCCTCATTTTAACACCGCTAGTGCTGATGCTTCCGTTATTGAGGTTTCGGCTGGTGAATTTTTCAAGCCTAAGAAGCCGCGAGCTCCTCGCAAACCCAGGACAACGAAGGAGATTAGCGAAGGGCCAACAGCGGAGCCCAAGCCTAAAGCGCCTCGGAAACCAAGAGTCCGTAAGACTCTAGTTGCCGAAAGCCAGGAGCTTACAGACGGTGCCAATACTTGCAAACCCAAACGGAAGCCTACTGTCAAAACGACAGTCGCAGATGGCACCACTGCCAAGAAGGCAGTTGATTTCACCGCTCCTCTTAATCTTGAAGCAGCTCTTCCAAGGCGCAAGTCCTGGACACCGCCCCCGCCTGATGCTAATAATGAGAATGCCTCATCTCAAGCTTCGGATACATCCCTCGTTGGTGAAAGGCGTAGAAAGGCTAAAGACGTCTTTGACACCTTAGAAGATACATTTAATTGTGAAGATATTTCTCAGTCCCAAAATAGCTTTAAGAAACGGAAGGTCGAGGAGATAGCACCTCCGCCGGTTCCTCCATTCAAATATTCGTCTCACAGTACTGTCAAGGCCCCGCGCAAAAAGGCCTCTACCCTTACCGACATTGCTGTTGCTCAATATAGTAACAATGACATCATCGATCTCACATTCATGGCGGGCTATCAAGACCCAGACCTCAAGGGCCCCGATCCTAGAGAAGATACTTTCAAGTCTGCGAAACCCAAGCGGAAGAGGAAAGAGAAGCCTATAGATAAGGATCTTATCCTCCAGTCGCCTGACACTGCTATGAAGCAAGTCGATAACCAAGAATTTGTTTTTGGAACGTCAAGTCAGCTTGTGAGGGAGGAATCTCCTTCTGTTCTTCGTGATATCCAACTCGCCATCCAAGAGTCAACTCGCTCAACTGAAGATATGATTTCAGGCTGGTTCGATGATGAAGTGGAGGTTCAACCTATGAGGCAGACGAAACTATGGCTTGCTGCATCTCGCGGCCACGATAGTGGAATTGTTGATCTCCGAGATCCTGATGTCATGGTCACCAGCCTCAACGATACAGGCCTCAATGGGCCATATCTGTTGGAGGCTGAGAGGGCGATGGCAATCGCAACTTTGCAGGAATCTCCTCTGGTTAAGCATCAAGACAGTGAACCCTCCGATCTTCAGATCATACTGTCTCAATCTGTCAAGCCCGATTCGAAGCCCACAAATGAACCCGTACTACAAGCGCCGTCATCGCCAGTCATCATCAAGCTTCAAAGCTCACCTCCTCAATTTCCCGTACGATCATCACCATGTGGACCTTTTCCTATATCTCATTCTGTACAGTTGGCGCCGACTATTCCGAAAGAAACTGTGGCACCAACTGGCATTGAAACCTACATGTCCTCGCCACCTAAAAATATCACAATGCCTCGTCTTGAGTTCATGACAGATGTGCAGTTATCCCATCGTATCAAGCAGTTTGGATTCAAATCCATGACTCGGCGCTCTGATATGATAAAGCTGTTGGAGACATGCTACGTTAGCCAACAAGCTAGCTCAGCATCCAAGTCCATCGCCGGTAGTGCTATATCTGTGGCAAATTTCAGTACAAATTCTGCTAGCACTACTCGTAAAACTAGCGCAGATCTACATACCACACCAAGTGCCAAACCTCGTGTCAGAAGAGACAGTACTAGTTCTATCAAGTCGATGACACCTCCACCATCAGCACAACCACCACCGCCAAACTCGTCCCCTTCTTCTCCAGCATTGTCTCCGCCAAAGCGAGGGCGCGGAAGACCGCGTAAGGAGATATCCTCGATATCTATCGAACCGCAAAAAAAAGGGACTAAAGTCAACGCTAAAGCAAAGGCGTTGTCTTCTACTAGGAAGACTTCCGCACCTACAAGACCCAGTTCGTCTCACCCAATCACAATCGAGATTCCAGACTCTGAAGACTCGGATATGGACATTGCGTCTCCTCTAGCAAACGAGTCGCTTGAAGACACTACAATCACGGACAATGGCTACTTGGACGAAGCACACGATGGTGACCAGACTCACATGGGTGATCTGTCTCTCGCTATAGATCCAGCAACAGAAAAAAGGGTTATATTCGAGAGTATTTCTACTGCTGTACAAACGGCTCCCCGAACGCAAGATCCGGCAAATCCGTCATGGTACGATCGCATACTCTTGTTCGATCCCATAGTGTACGAGGATCTTACCGTTTGGCTAAATACCGGTGCACTGAGCCGTGTTGGGCATGATGCTGAAGTGTCACCCGAAGATGTCAAGGCATGGTGTGAGTCTAAGAGCATATGCTGTGTACAGCGCGCAACGCGAAAAGGCAAAGAACGTAAGCGGTTTTAGCAGGCTTCAATTTAATATTGCATGCCGCATGGCATCTGGGGAACAAACCACATTCAAGAATGGGGAAAAAACCTAGGCAAGCACGGTCATCGTAAGCGCAAGAGGAAAAGAACAAGCAGGAAGGTGAAGAGAACAAGAAGGTGTTTAACTTATTTTTACGAATTTACGAGCATAATACTACACTATCATTACCACCCTCTACAACTTCCATAAGACCCTGTGACGTATCTGTGGTGCTATATAATGGAACTCCTCTGACAGTTGGAGTACTCGTCTAAGCAGCCTCGGTACCACAAGCCTCTGGCTTTATTTGTTTTCCCCAAATATTCACAGCATCGATTCGGCAAACCACTTGAGATACTTGTCAGAATACAAAATGCATCATTATCTAAGATTCCGGTGTCTTGCAGTATCTTGTCGACAATTTCGTCTCCCTCCTAGTATGTCATACTGCAGCATATGCATGATTACCTCGACTAACCAACGCACAGAATCCTTCATCTTTCGCACCTTCAGATCTGGCAGCACAATGGCCAACGTCTCTGCATCCACCCTTCGTCCCAGTGCTAGGTATGTATTACAATGAGGTCAAATAACCAACTTGCAATACGTAGTATCCTGACATTCCCAGTGTGATCCTTATTTCACCCACAAACCAGGTCCTGCTTCTACATCGCGTCAAATCTTCTAAGTCGTTTGCTTCCGCACATGTCTTTGCTGGCGGTAACGTTGATGCCGCACAGGATGGTGAGCTTCCCAGCGACGCCGTCAGGTTACATAAAGACAGCCAAGTCTATCGCATGGCTGCAATTCGCGAATGTTTCGAGGAGAGCGGTATCCTACTTGCGAAGCGGCCGGGTGAAGCTACGCTCCACACACTATCTGATGAAGAAACAAAGGAAGCGCGGCATAAGATCCATAGCCAGCAGTTGTCGTTCCCGGAATGGTTAGCGACTATCCGAGCTCAAGCACATATTGAGGGACTAATCCCGTTCACGCGGTGGATCACCCCCGCTGGTGTGAAACGGCGCTTCACTACACAAATGTACATCTATCTTATGCCCACCTCTGCATCTATCAACGATAAGATCACTGTCCCGATTTCAGATGGCGGGCTCGAACACACCGAAGCTCGCTTTGACGATGCCCCACACTGGATCCGCGCAGCAGCAGACAGGGCCGTCATACTGTTTCCACCACAGCTGTATCTCCTCCACCACATTGCCAAACAAATGCCTGGCCTACCAACTAGTGGTCTTGATAAACAAGCCAGATCTAGTATGGTGGATCAACAGCGCAAACAACTATTGCACTTCCTAAAAGAGCCTCAAGACGGAAATGATGACTGTGCAAAAACATCATGGGCTAACAAAGTAATTAGCCCTGGGGCGGTGGCAAAATGGGCAGACGGCAGAGTTGTTATGGCTCTGGATAAGCCTGGACCAGAATTGAAGGGCTTAGATAGACATGGCGACCGACAGAATGTTATTCTCGCAGCATTTGGAAAGGAGGGACCGACTAAGGTCGAAGTCAGGTCGAGGGATGAAGTGGCGTCTCAGGTCAAGCTGTGAGCAACTCATTTTTCATGACGCATCGTTAACGGGCTTCTTTACTGTACATTGGTTTTCGGTTGGTAAATAGACTTTGCATTGAGGCATTAACTAATTCTTTAAATTATTTCATGGTGTTTCAAGACCAAATTTACTGGAATAAAAACATGGCGCTTGAAAACTTTCACGTAGCATTATTGTTAACGATACACACTGTTAGGGTTAGATTCGACCCTCACGCCGTCAATGCGTGCGATTCTCCCTTTCCTATTTTACTCTTGCCTCAAACACAGCAAGGATAAGGGGAGTGTGCAGGGCTCATTGAAACTACCCCTCTCCTCTTATGGACCTCTATGGAAGCTCTACTTTGGAGAAAGAATGCAGTGATTAGTGAGGAAGATAGGAGTAAGCGATGCTTTTACAACCAATGCGAAGCCCGACGTAGCGAAACTATCGATAATTGGATGATTGCCTTAAACGGCGCGCTATATGCAGAAGACAAGGACAAAGAAGCAACTAGAAGATTCAAAGTTACATATATATAGCCTGCATACATATCTATTGTCTTGTGTTGCCGCATAGCGTTACCCCCACCACTATACTCTACCGTCTTCTAACTATTGATCTTGGACTCGCACGATCCTGTACTCTATGTTGCCGCACTAAAATCACCGGCTCGCTCGTCTGTAAATCGCTACAAGCCTCACTTTGTCTTACCTAACCTGTCATAAAAATTGCCCTGCTTGCCTGCTTTTCCGCTACAACGGAATATGTAGCTTTTCGTACTCAGCTTTTGTACTCAGTTTTCTCACCTCGGACCTTTTTCTATCTTTGGACGCGTGATTATTATCGACTTGGTTTTCTTCCTGACAACTATAGTCATCTTCACCAACATCTCACCTGATAAACTACTGATAGCACGAATCATATTGACATCCCCTTGCCTCTTTAATCCTACCTACTGTCAACTCTACAAGAACGGCCTACTTACGACCTTTTTGAGCGAAGCCCCGCGTTCTCTCAGCCACCAGTATTGCGCCGTGCATTTATCTTCGATGACCTGCACGTCTGATAGGGCATTTATTATTTCAAGTTTTATTTGCTAGAATTTCAATAATCATCTTCGCATATTGTTTTCCTCTTTCTTTTATTCTTTTTTCTTCTTCGAGATTATCCGCCCTCCGCAAATCAACATCTATTCATTATGCCTTCACACATCGCCATTGTTAGTACCGAGGTACAAAGACCAAAGGGTATGTATTGCTTCTGTTAAAGCTTTCAGAAGCTAAGGATCGGGCGAAGTTTCCATCGTTAACTCAATATCGTCCTATTAGGTATCCTCAAGAATGGCTCTTCATGTGCTTCACCACCACCAGTTTCCCCAGTTTCTCCAAAGAACGACCGAGAACTCACGCAGATGAACACGCAAATCAACGCTGGATCTCGCCGCTCATCCTCTGCCGCTCGCCACCCAGTCACCCGTCGTCTATCGCGCGCTGCCGACGTCGACGAGAATGCCCCACGCCTGAAGTGGGACGAGGCTAATCTATACCTCACCGAACAAGAGCGCACTGCCAAGATGAAGATTGACGAGCCCAAGACTCCTTACGCTGGCCACTATAACCCGGAAGATGATGTAGATGACGAGGAGATTCCTGGCATGTCGCTGGGTGAGCCCGAGGAGGCTATTCCCGAGCCTGTATCGCATTCGCCCAAGGCTGTCCACGTCGATGAAACTGCTAGCGGACATGACGATGACGAGTTTGCTGGCATGACCCCAGAAGAACAAGAAAAGCATCGCAAATTTGAGGAGATGCGCAAGAAGCACTACGAGATGAAGGATGTCGCGGCGCTACTGGCGCATGCTGATGATGAAGTGGATGAAGATGAGGATGAGGAGCTTGGTGATGCTCCTCCGATGCCTGCCTTGCCTCGCGTTAATGGGGCATAAATCTATCAGACATTTGAAATGAAGCTCCGATCGTTGTCATGATGAGCATGTATGAATGGGTCTACGGTATGCTGTGGCGTTTCTGGATGTTTACAAATAATAGCTTAAAACTTCGTATTTTCTAACATGGCAAAAAATGTACATTAATAGACAATTTTCCATATTCTGCGTATCTCTGTATGTGTATATGTATATTGTAGATGTATTTTTGATATTATAAGAGTAGGTTCACAATCGAGGTTGATTTTGGGATAGACTAAGAAGAAAGACAAAAGACGTGCTGAGTAATTTGACAATGTTGTGACTTATAGCTTGCCTTGTCTCGCTAACTCGATCTTTCTGAGAGCTTCTCCAGATTTGAAGCCGCCCTTGGAAACACAGAGACGGCCAGACTCTCCTAATTCATACTTGTCTGAGTGATCGGGCCACGGGCAAGGGCAGTGGTGAGGATGGTGCACGCAGGCTAGAGTATCGGGACAGATATAGTGGTCGCAAGCATCTGTGAAGAGAAAGAGAAAATACAAGCATTAGTAACAGTACATTTCCATATTGACTTGGTATGATTTGGTAAGTGCTGCGGCGTACATGAATCGTACAGCTGGCGATAGCCTGCAGAGTCGCTGGAAGCTTGTTGTTGGCGACGCTGACCATTGTTGCCACCATTTTGGTTAGCAAACATTTGGCCAAAGAAGTCACCGAACTGAGCCTGGGCAACACCTAGAAAAAGGAAGAACGAAGCGAGCCTGAAAATCTGCATTGTATATATATGTGAGTCGCAAGTGAATAATCGAGGCTACTATGTAGGCGATGCGGTTGATGATGGATTTGCGATGATGTTATGCTGGCACCAACATAGAAGCGGAACTTGATCGCTTACTTGCTTGCTTGGATTCTAAAAGGCCTATGATTCCTTATCTTATCAGCATTTATAGACTTAGTCAGCCAATCAGCCTTGGTGAAGCCTCCCCTGCAACAGGCTATATTGGGAACAGAGCCAGCCAATAGAAAGCGTCTTGAGAACTTCATTTTCTTCCTGCTGTGGAATTGTGCCCATTCTATTGCGAGGCTATTATTGTAGCTGTATCGACTGTGAAGCTCTCTAATAACGACACAAAGTAGCTGGATTGCGGCTTTATTAGTCGCACTCTCGATCTCCACCAGTTGCCTCTTTGACTTCAACGACAATCCCCGGATAGTCAAACAACGCCAAGGCTCAAGATTCTACAAGCCATCGCCTTCTCTTCTTCTCCGCCACCAATGCTGAACTTGTCCCAACTGCAGCGGCCCCTGGTGGCTGCTGCTTCGGGGCTCGCCAGGCCCAGAATAGCCTCAAGTTTACTGGTGATACGGGAGCGGCCATTACTGTCAGCTCAGTGGAACCTGAATACTGCCAATCTGCTGGCCGAGGGTCGCAGAAATGCCTCCGTCAAGGCTCAGGGTGCTTATAAGCATCGGCCAAAAATAACACACCCCAAGAAAATGGGTGCCAAGCGTACTGGAGGTATGGTTGTCTTCGTGCCCTTGCTAATAGAGGCAGGTTTATAAACGATATCTGACTCTTTAAAACTCTACAGACCAGTTTGTAGTGCCCGGAAACATCATCTACAAGCAATATGGTACTCTCTGGTGGCCCGGCGAGAACACAATAATGGGCCGCGATCACACAATTCATGCTGCTGTTAGCGGCTACGTCAAATACTACAGAGACCCGGTACGGCACCCTGACCGCAAGTACATTGGTGTTGTATTTGCCAAGGAAGATACGCTACCATACCCTAAACACGCTGAGCGTAAGCGTCGCCTTGGCATGGTTCCTGTCAAAGTCGAGGCCGCTGCGCCCAAGCCCGAGATTAGTGCCAGCGGCATCCCCAATGTGGTGACGCGCGTGAACCAGCACAAGCCCGAGAAGTCGCAGGTGCTGCAACTGCAAGACGACTACACGTACCGCGAGAGCTCATGGGCGCTTGGCCGTCTGGTGGAGACGACGAATCTGCAGCTTAAACGCTTTAAGAGTCGGCATGCGTTCTTCCGCCACCGCCGCTGGAGCCGTGAACGCTACCTTAAGGGCATGAAGGTGGCGGCTGAGAAGCGCAAGTCGGAGGAAGGCACCGAGGACGAGTGGGTGGCGGTGGCCCGGGCGAAGGCCCAGACTTCGGGCAAGGGAAAGAGTAAGAAAGCCAAGAAGGTAAAGGGTGGCCCGAAGGGCGGTGCCAAGGGCGGTGCCAAGGGCGGCAACAAGATGCGGGCTAAGAAATAGACTTTTGCAGTATAGTCTTGCGTAGCATCAAGATGGCGGACATCGGGATATACCGTGGTTTAAAGCTTGTCTGAAAGAGCATGTATGATAGTTGGCCATTTAAAGGCCTGTGGCCTGGTAAACAGGCTGAGTGTATAACTAACGAATCTTTTGTACTAATCTGCCTGTATTTTGTATACTATGAAATAAAATATTCCTAGCTGTGATATAGAATTGCCAATATTCACGTGTTAAGGCCCTACTACATGAGATATCAAGATTTGATTTGATGCATCAAGAATCAAATTGCTGAAAATTATATTGCAAAGGCCTAGGCACCTGACATGTTGAACACGTGCATAACCCCTCAATATAAAACCACCTACCTTATACATATACGTAGATAATTTATAGCAATGTAGAACTGTAGCTGTTCTTGTAGTCGTCCTTGTGGTAGTAGAGATGTCGCGATACTAAATACACAATCAGCAGTACCATATCCGTGTAAGTGTAATGCACATTTAAGAATTGTAGATTTTCAAACCTGGAAGCTTTAGTGCGCATATACATGCTCATGAACACTGGGCTTAGGTCATCTGTGTCGTTGAGGCCCCTGCTAAGCTTATAGAATAAGCGTCATGTGGCCGCTATCTGCTGGCGCAAAAGGTGTCATCCTGCAGAAAAGCGTTACGGTTACTACAGCATCAATCCTACAGTACACGCTGATACGAAGCGCCATTGCTGTCTTTGCATAGTAGCTAGTCTCTGGTGACTTATTCATAGTCTTGTAACGACTCAGCTGGCTCGTGTCTTTCCTATGCCAATCTCAGCACGGGACTTGGATCGGCTTATCTGGGAGCAATCGATAGACGAAGAAAAGGCAATACTGTAGAAGCCTAACTTGATTCGTTGGAATAGCAGAATCAGAGGGGAGCTATCGAAATGGGCCCTCATTATGTAGGGTCGGAACAGACGCCGGCTGACACTATCACCGGGAGGTTACTATCTTAGCCAGGGCGTTTTGTCTCAGACACTCTGTTGTGTCTTGCTGTAGGCGCTGATAGGCAAATAATTGCTGTAGGCTGTGCACAGGTCCGTAGTCTACAGTGGCTTACAGGCAAAGCTTGTTTCAGACCGCGATATAAGCATGTAAGCCAGAGAGTAGATGTTTTTGCTAGCTACGAGTTGAGCAGTATTTTTCAGGCGAACAAGGCCCTATCAACAGAATTTGATGAGTTGTGTAATATTGTGTAATTAATATCATTTATATACAGCTGCTATATATAAGAACTAGTTGTCATGTTGGCCTTGACAAGATTCTATTTAGTGATCTCTCAAGACGCCCGGCGAGATATCTTCTCTCCTTTTTTCTATAGCTTCTGATTCAGCATCAAAGTTGCGCTTGTGAATCCGTATATTGGCTTCTGTGCTTTTATCTAAGTCTGTTTCTCTATCTTCTTCTAGACTTTGTGCTCTTTAATGACAAAGACAAGAATAAAGGACCCTAGAGAAGCGCCTACAAGTGTTATATGATAAGAAAAAGCTGACCTCAACTTACGCTTCCAGCTATATGCTGCTTTCCCCGTACAATCCAGATAACCTAGAGCCATGAGTCTTCCACTTACAACGTCTAGAATTGCCAATCTACGAGCAACAGCCAAAGAGCAGGAATCCGACCCGGAGCTTAATGAGAGCACACTTGATAGCTTTTGCGACAACTGTGAGCCGAAGAACTTGGACTCGTCGGTACGCTCGTCTTCTTCGACTGAGTATAAGAACGAAAAGAAGCCACCTTCAAATGTATCTGATAGGCGCCAACAGCGCGGCCTAGACGACGCCAGCCGGACAAGATATGGAAGCTATTTCGTAGCTACTGACGGAGGACCGACAAGCCCGGAAAATGGCACGACAGTAGAGTAAGATGGTTTTAACAACACCTCATAGCTTTCCTGGATACCTCAACTAACTGGAGACAGCATTATCGGCGTGCCATGTCCCGGTGTCGAAAACCGTTTCTCTACTTGGATTCGGGACACACACATCGCGAACATCTTCTCTAGCCATCACGATAAGCGGCCCAATGGGGGCCCGCAAATGTCAGCACGTGAACGGCGGAACCGAGATTATGGCCAGCGGAATCAACAGGAGACAAAAAACCCTAACTTGCATCCATCTAAGTCGGAGAATCCAAACCCGTCACCTAGCTTTGCTACGGCGCCATCGTGGATCCGGGAAGATATACGGAAGGAAGCCCCGGAAGCCCGTATTCTTCTGGTTAAGCACCATGATATGCAGGAAACTACAACGCTCGCCTCGCTTGCCGACGTTCTTTTGCTAGAGTTGCTGGCAATACGCAAGTCTCCCAATGTTTCCAGGCCAGTGTTCTTCATGTGCCATAGCATTGGTGGATTGATAGTCAAACTGGCGCTGGTAAAGGCCGAGCAAGATGCGCAGTATCAGACCATCTTTCATGATTGCTATGGCATCGCCTTCTTCGGTAATTTACTCTCACATTATACATTAATATTGCTACATGACTAACGCAAGCACCTAGGAACTCCTCATCGCGGCTCCAGCTACTTATCGATGCTAAACGTCGCTCCGAGCATCAAGGAGATCCTCCACCTACATAGCGAGCTTAGCCCATCCATAATTGCCGAGGTTCGTAGTGGAAGTAACCTGCTTCTTCAGCTGAACGACGAGTTCAAGGAGAATTGTAGTGACATGCAGATCTGGACTTTCTATGAAACGGAAGACTCACGCATCATGTATATACCAGATACTCCGAACAGAAGCTGCACTACCCCTTTCACAAATCCCCTGTCACAGACTCCCAGGCAAGTAACTGCTCCTCTCACGCCCGTCCGCTCTGCCATCTTGGGGCTTAGGCAGGAGAAGATCTTTCCATTGCAAACCAACCACGCCTGTTGCGCGTCTTTTGGCGCCAAGAATAAGCACACGCAAAGTGTGTTTTTGCAGGACCTCGTGTTCCATATCAAACGGGCTCACCGTATTTCGCAAAAGAGGCATCACTCGCTTGGCTTGTATCAGAGCGTCATGGTGGAAGTTCACGGCTTCTACGAAGATTCTCTGGCCCCCGAGCAATCTGTCTTGGGAACGACTCAAAGCATGGGTAACACTATTCGCGCCTGGTCGACCCGTATCAACCTCCATGACTTCCTCGAAAAAGGAATCCAGCAAAGCCTCGACGAGAGACTTGCCCATTATTCCGCTACTAGCAGCCCGATCTTCTCGCGCTACAACTGGCGCAACTCCGAGCCAGACTTGCACGCCCCTCCAAAGCTGAGCATGTCACTAGAAGGGGTTATGGTAGACCCGGCGCCTGCTAATGAGTCCTTGGCCGGCCTCGGACTCACATCAACTGACCAGCTTGGACCTTCGATCGCCCTCAATACACAAGTGCAGAACTTTGCTTCACGCAGTCATAGTCGTCAACGCCAAAGAGGTCGACCTGATCGGCATAGTGACTCCGAAGCCCAGCGGCCAATATGGTCAGATATTCTAGCACCCTCATATACATCGGGGACATGGGATTGCCAGGATATGGCGGCGTTAGCTCACACAGACTCTATAGCAGTGCATAGTGATAGGTCACCGGCACTGTCGGTGCACGAGTCGGTTATGTCGGGGCACAATAGGTTGCGGCCCATGTCCAAAGAGCGCCGGCTGTCATTTATTGGCCCGTTCGATCAGGTGAGACATGAGAATTCGGCACTGCTAGGCACAGCAGAGCCAGATGCTAAATCACAGAAATATGTGTGGGTGCACTTGGCGTTTAACAATCCGATCTGGGTCGAGGTAAGCATGTAGAAATGCAATATTACTCACTCTGTGGAACTTCAAGCTAACCTGGATAACACACCTCCCCTTACAGCAAGTCCTTCGAACTCTGGAGAAAGACGATGTCGATGTGGACGCAATATTCAGTAATGAAAACTGGGCGTCTAAGTTCAACAAAGGCCGCCACGCTCAGCACTACTCTTCGTTTATGAAGCCGAGCGTGTTCATTAATATTGAGTGTAAGTCTCAATAGCTCAAGTGTATCCAATGCTTGAACATACCGATGATCATATTAACACCAGTTAGCGTCTTCTATACCAAGCATACCCGGAGTTATGGCACCAGGACCATATCTTACCGTCCTGATGCCGTACCTCCATTATGATCTTTATCCTGCCTCCGTACGCCGCCGCCAGCTTATTCGAAAACGCATAAAGCGCGGTAGATGCCATCCAGTACCAGCCAAAATCGCTAATATTGACTCGCTGGAACTCAAGACCATCTGGAAGTACCTTGGATACGAGGTGCCCATCAACTGCCGGCGGACTCTAGATCAGTATGGTTACCCGACGCTCCATGATACCCGAGCGCGCGACGACGACCAGATGTTGTACAAGATGACTAAGGAGCGCTTTAACGGATCTGAAAGAATGGACTTGGAGAGCCTTAAGACGCCGCATACGCAGCCATCGTGGAGTACCGTTAGCACGGGAACATCCAACTCCAAGCCTAGCTCTAACGGCTCTCAGAAGCCAGAGCACAAAAAGAAGAAGGAGGAGGATGACGGCATGGACCAGGCTAAAGACCTTCTTAGTGGCAATGTATTGATGGTCGACCAGCTGTGGATGTGGGCCATCGGACCAAGTAAGTGAACTTCAAAACTCTCTTATATACTATTTAGAAACATGTCCGTCTAACTGAAGCAAAGAGACCCTCATAACGTTTTTTCCGGCAAGAGAGAGTGACCCTAATGAGGGCCCTTTGTATCTGCGTTGCGATCTACGCGACAGCATCTTCAACGACGTCAACGCTGATGCTACACGCCACTGCGAAGATGCCTATGATATGGCCGCCCTCGTCGTTTTGCATACTGTGACTGTGCTACTTGACAGACCTTCACACCAAGACCTCGAAGTCTTCCGCATCTTCGAAGAAGCCATTAGCATCCTGACCGAAAAGCTCACCTCAGCCCTCAAAAAGTTTCGCATGAGCGATAGCAACGAAAAGGCACGCATCGAGGAGGCCAAGCATGCCAACGAAGGGTCAATCCGCCAGCGCTATTTAGAAGAGAACGAGCGTATCGAGAAGGAGAACCGCGATAGTACGTCCGCTCTTCTGGAGCTGCGCGATCTAGAAGACGAGCTGATGACTATTACGTTGCTACTAGTCACTCAGCAGGAGGTTGTCAAAAAGCTTATTAAAAGCTACGAGGAGATTGCTAGCATCACGCCTGGATTTAGCCTCTATGGCCGCATGTATCTGAACGAAGCTGACGAAAAGATTGATGAGTTCATCAAGCGGACCGAAGCTATGAAGCAGCGCGTTACAGCGACTCGCGATGAATACGACAAGCTTCTGGAGATGGTACAGCGCCGGTCGCAGATCTCAGAGGTTCGCCTACAGCGCTTACAGGCAGATCTAGCTAGTGCGCAGGGCCGCTCGGTCCTGATCTTTACCACCTTCACGGTTATCTTCCTTCCGCTCAGCTTCTTCACGTCCTTGTTCGGTATGAATACTAGGGAGTGGCAGACTGACATACCCTCGTTCCGTGAGGTGGGCTTAATATCTCTCCCGATCTCCGCCTTCCTCATCATGTTTACGCTATTGATAGCCTGGAGCATCAAAACTCGCAAATTCTTCTGTACCATCGGCAAAGGACTCCTAGCTGTGATTCGGCTTGTTCATGAAGCTATCGCGGAAACAATACGCGGGTGGAGGACTATGCTGGCGAGCCCTGAAGAGGTCGAGGAGGAAGTTCCCGGAGATGACGATGACATAGGCCCCAATCGGGAAGGCATGTTCAAGTCAGAGCAAAGCCAGGATTCATTCTGGTTCCGAAGCCAATGGGAGATTCAAGAGGAATACAAGATACCTGAGAACAACCGTCGTTCCATTGCCCAGAGCCGGGCTGAGAAGAGAAGAGGACGATAGAAAATGAAGTAGTATGAATATTAATAACAATAAGAAGTGGAATGGATATGTTGTACCATGCTAAAGATAAAACCCCATAAAATGACTATAACGCCTATTTACCGCATATCCCTTGGCGCCCTTTTTATGTAAAGTCAGTGAAAGATATGTACCTAATACAATGTCCTAAAACGCCTAAATTGTAAACCTAAGAGAAGAGCATGCATGGCTTGTTCACTTGAAGATTCGTTTGCCTGTGCGGACAGCAAACCTCTCGACGCCCGTTTGTTGTTGGGTATGCCATGGGCTTTGCATACCGACACTACCGCCCTCCTTAGAGGTCTTGTACCGTCGAGCGGCCTCACGCAGATGTTCTGGCCGCAATGGTCCGCGTCTCTTTTCTGATATAGGCTGAGTTGTTGGTGTTTCGCCCCCTGCTGTAGCCTCAATGCCAGGTGGTGAGAGTAGCTCAATCATTGGTTCTACGCCACATTGTATCCACTCAGTCTGTATTCTACGAGCAGATTCTATCAAATCGCCAATGAACAGCTTCGTCACTGTCTTCATCGCTAGAATCCCCATAGGAGGAGCTGATTGAGACGCGGCGGCGTTGACGACCTGTGTATCAAGTTGACGGTTAGAATCGACATGATAGTTATTGGGTGTTGTTTCAACGGGCATACCTTGCGAACGGTGGATTCTGTAAGTTTGGCTGCTCTCCAGCGTTCATATCGGTTGTATTGTTCCGAATCAAATGCTTCAACCAACATGCCTCTTAGACGATTCTCCTCCTGCTTCTTCTCCTTGGTGCCAGCCGAAGAATCAACTAATTCCATTTGCAAGGGGCCAAGTTGCTCCTCTTCCTCTTCTTGATTCTTCTTGTTGCCGTCTTTGCCACCAACAGTACTACTTCCGCCCACGGTGCTCCCAGGCCCTGCGATTCCGCTGCTACCGTCTGCATTCAAGGCATATTCGGCAAGCTCTTTCTTGCTTTTGCGCCCACGCTTCTTCTTGGGTTTTTCCGTAGTGCTGACCTGACTGCCAGAAACAAAGCTCATGGCATCGATAGAGGGAGATCGTCGGTCGAAAGCTTCGGCGGCAAAAGATGTTTGGCGCAGCGGGTGCGAGGTTGAGGCTATCGAGGCTTTGCGACGCTTCGGAGCCGATGACATGTCGGCAGCAGTTCGTTTCTTCGAGATTGATGTACTTCCGGGCCCAGAAAATGGTGGTGATGCAGCTGATGGTGAGTGCGCAAATGGAGGAGACGTCATGTTAAGCGACGAAGACAAAGGAAGCACCGAGGTGTTGTTATCGCTATCGTTATCGTTATCACAAGGCTGAGCGGTAGACGACTGACTGGACTATATGGAGGATAATGTTTTGATTACTTTAACTAGAAACAGCTAAACTTCATTAGCCAATAGTGATGTCTAATAGCAGCACAGATAAGTTCAACAAGTCAAGATACAATGTGTTATGCAAACGTTGCGCTGCAGAATGGCTTTGCGATCAACCAGCCTTTGCTAAAGTGGTTGCGCCTAGGTTAGTGCGCGTCAAAGGACCGCGATTTATTAGCCGATAAATACCCGGCAATACAGTAATTGTACATGTGCAGCATCTCTACCACGACAGCGGGCAATATGCAAGGGAATCAATCATCAACAGGAACTATTGATCCTGTTGTCAAACATTATTATGAAATTATAGTGCTACCATTATCCACATAGATGCATATTACATTGACACAAGAAGCTGCCAGACTACATACAGATGAATCAACTTCCATTATATTGGCGATATAGCGCACCTTATAGCCAAGTATATCTTAATAGTACTAATTCATCACTCATGGCTTTCAACTGTCGTCGGGCAATCTTACATCATCATTGTATGTATCATCATTAAACGGCATATCATAGAACTATGGCATCTATGTACGTTACTAATTGGTGCAGCTCATGCCGTAAATACTGATTGCCTACCTACCCACAGCTTCATGCCTTCTCGGCTAGCATGTATGTACTAACTAGACCCTGTAATTTAGCCCTCTTTAGCTATCGTTTAACCCTCTTTGCTTGTAAGAATGGCGTGCCAGGACTCTATGCGGTCTAGTATGCGATAAGATAAGCTTTTTTTTTTTTTTTCGTTTATTTGCGGTACAAGGAAGACTGGTACTAGCAGCATGTCATGTCTAAACATTATTAAGTAAGTTAGTCACTCTAGTGCGGAACTTGGTTGAACGGTAAACCAACAAAAGTTCATTGTCAAGAAAGTAGCTAGATTGAACCGTCGATTGAATGCAGAGTCCCTAGAACATAATTTTTACTAGCAGTCCGAAACTTGGAAAACTCTTCCGCCGCTAGAACCTAGAGTGCTTTCATTCTTTCTACTCAATCCGTCCATCGATCTACCTCACGGTTTTTTTAATCTAATCCTCACTATCATAGTAGTAAGCCAATCTTTCATAGGAATGTGATTCCGCCGAACCTATCCTCGTAACCAGTCTAGACGAAGTTCCTTTTTTCTTAGTTGTTAGTTTCTATAGGTTTCTAGTACTGAGGCATATGACTTTGTTTCTTTCTCTTTTCGCAAACTTTGATTCTTGGTCTATCCCGAAGCCCTATTCACTGAACCTAGATTTTACCATATCGTCGGTGTATATCTATCTCATCGATCGCTATGGCCACTCAACAACAAGCCGCCCCCTCGCCGATCACTAACGGCCGCTGCAAGCTGAAGGCAGGATCGCCCACCTCCATAACAAGTGATATCTCATGGCGGTCCTCGAGCGAGGAAAGTAGCAGTACGATGTTGAAACGCACATCCAAGAAGTCAAAGAAAGACAAGTCTTCGTCGCGCAAACGCAAAGCTTCCGAGAAGATAGATGTTGCGGCTTCTTCCGCCGAAGCTCATATCAACGCCATTGAAGTTGTCAAGCGCAGCAAGCGCAAGACTAGTGAAGAGAGCTTGACTACCCAAAGCACAGCAGTGGCTACAGTTATAGCCGAAAGTATGTTATCCAATTCTTTTGACCAAGATAGGTCTTGCATGTGACCATGGCACTCATGCTAACTCTATGCTCTTCACTCTAACTTTTGAAGAGACTATCCAGACGCCACGCAACGATAAAGACGAGGTTGCCACAGATGCGCGCATAAAGAAGATGAGCGATGCCGTGAGAACAATTCTTGAGTGTATCGGCGAAGATCCTGAACGCAGTGGTCTGCTCGATACTCCTGAACGATATGCCAAGGCCATGATGTTCTTCACCAAGGGATACCAGGAAACTGTTCCAAATATCATCAAGCAAGCCATCTTTAACGAAGGTCACAACGAGATGGTCATTGTCAAAGACATTGAGCTGTTTAGCATGTGCGAACACCACCTCGTACCATTTACCGGAAAGGTAAATTCTTAACAACGTCTCCGTGGCATCTATATGCTTGGCTTGTGCTAACTCATCTCACTATAGATGCACATTGGCTACATTCCCCGTGAAAAGGTCGTTGGTATCTCAAAACTCCCACGCATCGCTGAAATGTTCAGCCGCCGCCTGCAAATTCAGGAACGCCTTACACGTGAAGTTGCCACGGCAATTATGGAAGCCCTCAACCCCCAAGGCGTCGCTGTTGTGATGGAGAGCGCCCATCTGTGCATGGTCATGCGTGGTGTAGAAAAAACGACTACTTCTACAATCACCAGCTGTGTCCTTGGCTGCTTCGAACGCAAGAGTAAGACGCGCAACGAGTTCATGAGCTTGATTGGCCTCAACCGGTAGTCTCCAAACTTGCCTTGACTTCGGCTCGATACTGGCACAATTTGTATTATTTGGCTCATCTATGTATGGTGGTATCAGGTCTAATATGGCACAACGCATCATGTCTTACCCCATCTCTCTACGCCATCTCAACTTTAACACCTGCTGCTCAACCCACGGTTCCTATTTCTGATGCCTCGGTCAAGTCTCATCTTCCTTCATTTACAACAAATGAGAATTCATCTCCTTATTTCCACAACGTCATATCCTCTTTTCTATGGCAGTTTTATTTCTTATCTTTTTTGCTCTTTCTTTTGGTTTTCTTCTTGGTCACGTTTTGCATGGTTTCCAAGAACTTTGGGCGATATATATATGGCATTCTCTTCAACAGCGAGAGCAACGAACATTGTTTTTACACGGCATCCAGGTTATACTTTATTTTTCGTTTGATTTTGTTTCTTTTTTCGGGGGATTTTTTTCTGGGATTTTTTATTTAAACTCTCATACTCCCCGTTTCTGTTTATTAAGCTCTTCAACCTCACGCATGGAATACTCTTTTTCATCTCAACATTGATGTTTCCTTTCTATCGTCGTCTCATGAGTTATATATAGCTTGATGGCAACTTCTTCTTCTCTTTTACCTTCTTATTGTTCTTCTTCGTTTCTGGCTATAGACATATACTGCTGCATCTAGTCGTCATACACGACACGCATCCTCAAAACGCATATGGGCTCGAGGTGTAGTTCACCCCGTTAGATTTTAGACAGAAATAGAGCTAATGGAGGTGAAGAAGGGTTGTATTGGCGCTTGAACTAACAGATCATGAGTTTCGTCTTAACTCCGTTTCCCACTATGATCTACTAGGCTATGTGTTAGAGCTGTGGCCAATACAACTCTCAGTTCACATAACTTAGCTTTCCCTTGGCTCCGTTTTCCTCCAGAATCTAACACACAATACGCTATATGCAAGTCAGCTTGTGTGTTTGACTTCAATACTACAGTTCTACATAGCACTCGGGCTCAACGTCCCGATGTGTGTGTTTCATATTCTTACTTGCCACTATCCCATCACCATTGTGCGTGAATGTTATGCCACCCCATTTTTCAGGCCACGCCATGACATCTACGATAATCTTAGTATCATGAACCTCCTAATCAAGCATCTCATTGGAAAATTAAGTAACGACGCGGATGGGACTAGTTTCACCATCAACAGACTCTAAGCAAACTTGCACCTTGGCCCAAATCTTCTCCGATACCTCTTCAATATTAGCACCAGCATCAATCACTTTCAAATCTTCGGACTCCTCCCTGTACGGCGTATTACCCGCAGCTTCACTCGTGCCATCCATAGCAATATCTCCGTCCACGCCATTCCTCTGGCCACCACTGCTCAGTAACTGAAATAGCTCGCGTACACTGCGCTGCATCTCGACCTTTTCGTAGACTTCATCGCCAAAGCCGCCCCTTTGTTTCGCATGTTCTTCGTCCAGGTCCAAGAATAACGCAATGTCCGGACGTGGTAGCCCAACATCCGGTTTCCGCGCCCAATCAAGAGATAGTGATGGGTTCTGCTTAGCGGCAGAGTACACCATGCCGCTGTAATAGTAGCGGTCGCACAGAATACTAGTGCCAGACTCCAACAAGGAAGTAATAGTGCGGGCAGCTTCCCACCGGTTTGCGGAAAAAAGTAGGTGTATGACATGGTCGTCTAGATTGGCATTGTTTTTAAGATACGCATCAATCATCTTTCCGATTGGGGTGGTGCGATCTACATGGTGTTTTTAGGACCAAGTTAGCTTATTGTTTGCATGCGTACCGCTGCCCGCTCCCAGAGATGAAAGAAAACTTACCCGGAAAACGCATCACTTGTGCTTTGCGCCCAGCTTCAATGAAGCGATGCTGCAAAAGCTTCACCTGCGTAGACTTTCCACTCCGGTCTAGACCCTCCAATACAATCAGCGCACCGCGTTTTGTCGGCGCCACTACCTCTGGTAACCCAGGCGTAACCAAAGGCACAGGCGCCGCCACATTGTAAGCTAAAATAGGCGTTACAGGCTTCTCGGAAGCTGCCTCGAACAACACTGCGGCGCCTGGAGCTGCACTCGACGAAGCGTCCACTCTATCTACGGCAGCATCGCTAGCGTCTGTAGCCGCAATGGCATCGGATAGAGCAGCGATGGAAGAGGCAGTTATGGGCGCTTCAATAGAGGTTGACGTAGCTGATGTGCTGCTAGTAGCGACTGCTAACGTCGCCGTGTCTAAAGATTCCACTGTCATTAGCTCGGTAAAGTTCACAAGACTACCAGTGTCGGTGATGGATTTGGCAGCAGTTGCGAGGGAAAGAATCGCGGTATGTTCTGGATCTGAAGAAGTAGCGATTGCGACAGTAGCAAGGTCGTGGATAGAGACCATCTTGTTAGAAAAGGAATGTCGTTTTCTTGTCTTACGCCGCTTTATTAAATGAATTAAATTTATGGGTTTTGCGCTGATAACCAAATATAGGGTTCAGCTTGGTTGCTGGGTTTACAATGTGGACTTTCCGTCTATAAAATGACAGCATATATTGGCATATTCCATTGATGTGAAGTGTATTTCGCGAGAAAATGGCGCGGCTCAATGAATCAGAGCTGTGAAAGCAACTTTAGATTCAGCCTTGAGTTATTTGTATACGATATGTACTACTAAGTGTAGGCACAGAATGCAACATGGGCTGGGTATCAGGGCCTGACAAAGAAGTATGTCAACAGTACTAAGAACGGAAAGTATTGCTAGCAACGGGGTATATTTTATATGAGAACTTCAATTCAAGGAAGTGCTTACATGTCCAGCGGCTACCGCTGGACTCAAACTAATACTAATAGTAAAAAAAAAGGCCCCAAGAAGCGTAAATACTAAGCTAAATAAAAGTTGAAATCAAATACACTAACAAAGACAACCAGAAATTTAAAACGCCACGGCATGACACAGTCCGATATCCGTTTCCTAAGATGATAATAGATAATAAAGCCAAAGTAAAACACCAGATGAAATAAGAAAGCAAATAGAGAAGAAATCTGAAAAACAGCACCAAAAACCACCCATAGGAGTATTCCCGTTCCCACACTGACATTAGTCTAAAAGAGAATCATGTCATATCGCAGTCCGCCCAGCATGAACCCGTACTGTAAAACCCGGAAATGGCGCTGGCGCTAAGCAGAAACAATGTACGCCTTGTTTTTTGTTGATGATAATGTAAGTCGATAAAAATTAAAAATACAAGGTAGAAAAAGTACACATGTTTGTTCAGTACTCGGCTGCAAGAGCAGTCTCGCCACCAGGGGTAGTGTTGTCACCTTTGTCGCTGCCGCTTTCCCAGATGTTGAACATCTCGTCATCGGAACCATCGGCGGGTTCTAAAGCGGCATCAGTCCGAGAAACATCGGACTGTGAAAGGATATCCTCGACAGTAGTGCTATTAAGAATTTGTAGAGAGACAACTTCGGCGAGAACTGGGGTATCAGTGAGCTGGGCATCCTCGTTCTCGGCATCTTCATCAGCAGGCACAATGAAGATAGATGTTTCATCACAGCCATCGGCATAGAACTCGGCGACTTCGAGGTCGGCAAGAACAGAGCGCTTCTTGTCAATGATCATAGCATCATCATTAAGATGAATGGCAGAGCGGGCCATAGAGGTCTGACTTATGTCATCTGCGGGAGGGACGTTCTCTTTATCACGACCCTCGGCACGCTCCTTTATAGCACGACTCTCATTATCCTCATCAGAGCTAAGGTCTAAGACACAGGTGCTGTGCTGGAGCATATTGGTAGCATGTTCTTGAGGGGTATCTTCATGGATCTCGAAGTCCCAGGAAGGCTTGGCTTCACGACCATGCAGACCACCCAAAGATAGAGAGGAGGAGAGTGACGAGGAAAGAGGCGATGAGATAAGAGATGACTTGGCAGTACCTAGCCCGGAGAAACCACGAATGGTTCCCTTTAGAGCAGCATTGAGGCTGAATGGAGCTGCGGATACAGTGCCACGAGAGGAGAATGGAGGATCAATACGGCTGTAGTTGCTAGTAGCACGTTGATGAGTATTGCCGAGGGCGGTACGCTTCTGGCCACGAGTTGGAGAGCGTCCGGCGGGGGTTGACAGAGGGGAGGACTTGGTGGTGGAAACACGAGTTTTAGTGATATGCGATTTGGCTTGTAGAACAGAGCGCGCTCGGGGAGTGCTAGCAGGAAGTGAGTAGGGGGTGGACACAGCAGGCGAAGCCTTGACAGTGAGAACAGAGGGCTTGAAGAAGTCCTTGGAGGGAGTCAGACAGGCATCAGAGCCCTTGGCACGTTTGGTAATGACAGGATCGACATTTTCGTAGTCATCACCATCAACAATGTCAGCGGCTTTGCGCTTGCTAGCAGAAGGCGGGGTGCTAGTGATAGCTAGTGTATGGAATCGCGTTAGTTGGCGGTCATTATTGAATTTGCGGTATTTTTATAATTGTCACCACACGACAGAAGAAAGTGAGATATGACAAACAGAACACCCTGACACGACGCTCGACAGTAATTCACAAGGAGGAGCTTGGATATAGTATGACGAGGTTCACAGACAAAGTGGATGGATGGTTGAATGGATAGTCACTGAAGAGCTGAAGCAAAAGAAGGCAGACAGTGATAAACGAAGAAAGAAAAAAAATCATAATAGATACTTACAGTTCTGTCGATTTTTGAGACTGGTCAGGCTCTGCAGACGAGTACCGTCTAGTGGAGCAAAGGGCTGACGAGTAACGGTAGCCATTGTGAGTATGGAGCGGTTGGCAGGACGAAATGAAGCACAAGTGATGGCCTTTGTTTACAGAGAAGCAAGTCGGCTGCAGGTGTGAATGGCCAGATGCAGCGAGGCTGTAAATGGGTGGATGATGTGGTTTGTTTTGGTGTGCTGGCAGTTTGATCAGGCTCGTTAATGCCTGACAGACGCAGCGAAAACAGACGTAACAGAGGACTTGCGACGGGCCAGCGAAGCAATAGCAGCAAGAATGGGTGGGAGGACTGTCAACACAGCAGCAAAGTAGCAAAACAACAAGCAGAGAGGAGCGATGGATTGTTGTTTTGTTGATGGTTACTTTGCGACAGAACAAGTAAAGCACAACAAACGGGAGATGGCGGCGAGTATAAATATCTGGTCGTGGGACGATATTCCAGACAGCAGAACAGCTCGTTTTCTTGGTCTTGGTAGAAGTAGACGAAAAAGGCCGAAGAGATAGTGAGATGAAGCGGAGCGCAAAGACTGTGAGAAGAGAAGATGAGAAGAGAAAAAGGGAGTATGAAGGAAAAATGATCAACGTTATTGAAGCTTGAATAGCTTTGAGGCTTGAAGAGAAGAAGAAGAGGTGCTTGAGTGTTGAATGCAAAGGAGAGGGAAACCAAAGCAAAAATGGAGGGGAAAATGAGCGGTTTTGTGTGAGAGAGGCTCGCTGCTCTTTCCTTGTGTTTCGACGTCCCTTCCCTGGCAGTTCAGCACTGTCTCGTTCTTTCCCTACGCCATAAGCCGTCTTCGCAGGCCTTCTAACCTTAGTCTTGTCGCACTTTTTACCTTCTTTTGTTTCCTCAGCCAGGCGGTCCAACCTAGCCTTTTGGGCGCTGCATAACAGCACACTAACCTATAAAATAGCGTTTAAAAACAGGGAGGCCACTGTCAAATCAGGGATGTCCAGCGCGCAAGGAGAAACGACGGTATGATGAAGCCCCCGGCAAGTGTCTGTTCGCTGCTCGTTTTCTCCTCTGCAAGGACGCTTAGATGGGCTTCCAGCTGGCGTTTGATGGCGCTGAAATGCCCATAATCCTAGACATATCTTCCAATGAACCTTGGAGTGTGTGTCCTGGACGCATGCCGCGCTGTTCTCGACGCGCAGATATATACAGTGCTGTTCTTCGCGATACGATGACTTCACTTCATACACGATGAACTACTAGTCTGTGCAGATCTTTTTTTTTTCTTTTTTTTTTTTTCTTTTGTGCCCTGGAAGAAGCGTGGACTTGGTGCTGTTTGCGAAACCTAGGCAACCAAGACCAAGACTCTTCTTGAAGCCGGGTTTGCTGCAAACCGTTCTTGAGGGCACAATCGCAAACAACTATGTGCCATGATAGATAGTTAGAGGTTCGTTAATGTCTTGCCTTGCTGCTAACTCAAACAAGCACGCCCTGCTTTTGATCTACAGTAGTCCCTGTTGGCTGCCATTGTAAAGCACCACTATAGCCCTAGTGATACTTCCACTAATGAATACATTGACTATACTTTATTCTATCTGCAAGGCTTGCAACGTTAATTGATGTACGCCTGACGAACCAGCAAACCAGCAGCCAGCACTCAGTCGTTCGTCTCTGTTAATTACAAATCCCCGTTGGCGAGGAAGGCGTTGGCGAAAAGAAGAGCAACCGGCTCCTACTGCTGAAGCATATCGGTAAGCTAACCATGCTGCAAATCATGTCATGTAGGTAGCTAGCTTCTGTCAAATGCCGACGCTAAACGTTACATACGCGTAAGTACGTGGTAATCCACCCGCTACATGTTGTATGTGCATATGTATAATGCAGTGACGTGGTGAGGTGTTGTCGCCTGCAACCACCAGCACATCACGGTCTAGACCTCCGTGTCAACCACTCCGGCGGCAGTCCGGAGTGTGCCTTCGTTGCATCGGTGAGGCCAGATGGAGGGCATGTATTCGTCGGCAGATATAGCACCTCCATGACCTAAATAACGACATCATCTAGCATGTTCCATGGCGTACAAGCGGAAGCCTTGGCGACGTGGAGTTGGAGCGTTGGTGCCGTGTCAGTATCGGCTGTTGGATACGAGTTTAACAGCTCACAGATCGCAGCAGCCACTTCATCAGCACCGCAGCAAATCCAGCCTGTGTTGTCTAGCAGAATGTAATCCCAAATGGTGTGCCCGATATCTGCAACATTGGTTCTCCCCTAGCCTACTTGCTCGGAGATCACATGTGCTTCATGGCCAACATCGGGCGCAAACAGATACCCAAAAACGAAGAATTCTTGGGGTAGTAGCAGTGGCTTTGCCGTCATCAAGTTGCATTCAGGTCATGGCTACGTTGTGCCTTACTATTTCTTCTAGTACCGCATTTTTTCTCAGCCTGATATTGGCTCTCGCTTGCTAAACCTCGAGGAAATCAACGGGTTAGGACTAGGTTGGGGTCCATCTCAATCAGAGCCCAGGTTGGCTGGGGAGAACGCAGGCGAAGCCATAAAGGAAGCGACAAACGTTGGGATAGTGGAGGGGGTGACGTGATTTGATGTGTTAGTGCTTGCAAGCACTACAAGACCCGCATACATGGGAATCAGGCCTGCTAGCTAGTAGTTAAGTCAAGCTCTTTGGTAGGCTACAGAAGGTAAAAACCCGCGCAAGGCAATAAAACTAGGTGGAAGAACTGCAGGTCGGACTGAATTGACTTTCGACGTTATGCTAACATGGCGCTACTATTACTATAATCTCCATTGTTTCTGCAGCTTCTATTGGATGTCGAAGCTCGGAACTCAAAATCCTAGTGCTGGATCCTTAGCCTCCTCTCCCTAGCTTAGTATTGTATTGTATATAGTTAACGTGAAAATAATTAAATAATAAAATAATATTTGAAGATGTTCTACCGCCTTTCAATAATTTTAATTATTAATCTTACTAAGTTTCTAGAACTATGAAGATACACACCGCCTTTATTTGTGCCAGCTTATCTCCTCTTGTCTGTCCTTCCTCCCTGTGAAACTCTTTATCGATACTTACACGAACTGACCAGCCTAATAACGAACAGCCCGTGCCACATGTCTGATCGGGTCTTATTTAGCAATTATAGCTTCGCGTCTTCGCGGCGTGATCTTCAACTAACACCCTGGCTAGCTCTCGTGTGTTTGTTTGAAGACGCGCAGTCTCAAGGGGTACACGCTTCAAACTTCAATGTGTTCCGTCTGTGCTTCTACGTATTTTGTCGTAATATGGGATGAGCCGCCCGAGCTGACGACTTCTACCTATACGCTAAAGAAGGGTTTCTTTCCAGGGCTGTGTATGCAGTGTATTTCACTATGTAGCACCATCTCATTTCCTATGCAGTAGCCCGCCCACTGGTTTGCTTCTCTAGGCTCTCGTTCATTGGCTATCGCCTTGCAGGGACTGAAACGGCCTTGGGGACGCTGACTGATATTGTCTGTCTATCAGTAACATGATTGCTCGTGGCTTTGATTGCTTCGAGATGTCTTTTAAGCTAATTCAAGACTCTGGGACTGACATGGTTCTCTAGTCTTATTCGGGACATAGTTCTTGTCCCTTGTATAAGTTTTCCCTCTCCACTATAACGAATATAAGCTCTGGAGCCTTTATCTTCGCGATTTCGACTAGCTACGCACTGGACATTATTGTGTACTTGGGTAGTTAGCGCTTGTATTGCGTCAAACAAGGATTCTACTAGTACTAGTCTGACTTTAAGACTTTACACTGCTGCTTTGGATTGCAATCTGTTCTCCACCTATCTAGCATCCTTCCCTCGCCACTATCACAAACCGTGGGTTACTATGTATGATTGAACATATCCACGGGGTGACTGTTGGAACTTGACCTCCTTGTCATCCCTAGTTTCGATTCGCAAAGCATTCTCCCGCTTACCCCTTGCCCTTGGTAGCTCACTGGTAGCCAGTATGTCCCCGCGTCATACAATCAGTCGCTGGCGAAAGGAAGGAAGATCAAATATGACGGCGATAATTCAAATTGTAGTCTATACTAATTGAGCAAGCATAATGTAGGATTGATTTCCAGTCGTAGTATCACATTCACGCACATGACACACAAAAAGTTAGCTCACCATCGATCAGACACAAGTGCTATCCTGTCATTAACATAGTCTGGTTGGTGAAGTAAACCCCGAGAGGATGAGGTCGTGCATTAGCCAATGTACGGTAGGCTGTAAGAACCGGCCTTTTGGTGATATAGACTGCGCTGATCTGATATCAGATTGTCAGCCAGATGAAATGTTGCAGCAGATGACCGAAAGGCGGTGAGCAAAAGTGGCCCTCTCATGGCCTGCCTTATCGTCCCCGATTATGCTATCAAAGGTCAAAATTAGCAAGCTTCAACGATTGCTTTAATTATCCATGGTCATTGTAAGCTGAGCGGCAAGTTCATGCACAACTAAACGTATGGAATTAAAGAATTTAATATATTGCTACACTCGGCTTGCATCCTGATAGTAGGCAATATATCGGATTGGTCACTCCAGCGATGCTATACTTATCATGAGTATCTGATAGTTGGCGATAGACCACATGCACCATCTCCAACTCTCCAAACTAGTCATGATCTGCGCACTTAGCAGGCGTATTGATACATAGTTTGTAATATCCGAAATAGTCAGAAAAGTTGAAAAATATACAGCATGTATCGCTGGCCAATGCATAACATGCTTATTTGTGATCTGAGAAGTTGTGAGACAGTTCTTTTTATCTTCCCAGCCATCTCTATTCAAACACATGAGCTCTAGCTTTGCCGCCTGTGTCATATCATGTAGCCACTCTAGAGCGGCATGCATACGCTGTTTGCCCTGTTCCGCATCTTTATGGCACACTGCATCAATTATAGTGCGACGTAACCATATATGAAGATGCAGTGTCTTACGAAGTTCACAAAAAAAGTACACCCACTCTTGACCGTTACTTATTCATCTTGTCCCGTCCAACTTTCATGAGTTAATGACCACCTATAAAACATGCTCAGCATTTCCCAGCCTTCTTGCTTCTTCCCGTATATCTCACCTCGCTCCTCACTCAATGCCTGCATCAAGTGGCGTTGTTACCAACCACAATCTATACGTGAAAGATGTGAGGTACGGTACTTTGCATTTTCGTCCCTGCTAGACAGCTAGTTTTTTATCGGGTTCATATCATTGCTTCTACACGGATATTGATATAGTGGCTTCTAGCCAATCCACAGCCAATGCTACTACATAGAATCCATTTATTCAAAATCGAAATTGTTTCATGCAGACTTTATTCACGACTGATACGGTACACTGTGAGTTCTTTTCTGTTCTGCAAGGCGAGTTTATATGTAGCGTTGAAGCAGAAAGTATATTCATCCAGCGATATACAGTGTAAGTACATAGATACGACTTTTGTTCGTGTTCATCATGAAGTGGAAAGATCAAAAAATAGAACGTAAATAGGCAATGGGAAAAGAAACCAAAGATCAAAACGCAAAGAAAACCTGTGTATCGACCGTTCTCATCGCGAGACGGTCAGGCAAAAGTTACAAAACGAGAGTCGCCTACGAGAGACTGGAGCTTCCATGCCGACTCTACTACTCATAGAGTAGATAGTTCCCAGTACAAGGGGGTAAGCCCTTAACAAAGGCACTATAGTTGTTCAAAGATCCACTAATTGAGGTTATAACCCGAGGGTTTCTGGGTGGTAGGTTGCGCCCAAAACTAGCATCTGACTAGACTAGTTATGGCAGTTCATTAATGAAGCTAATGCTTATATAGAGATCAGGACATAATCCTACTTTAGAACTCGCCCTCGCCACTGCTGCCAACCATATTGGCAGTCCAGAGGCCAACTAAACCCCACCAGTTGACCTTCCAGCCGCGCCATAAGCCCTCAAGACCTTGACCTTTCAGATAGACAGTCTCAGAAACCTTAGTCCGGCTGCTTCTCTTAGACCGGATAGGCGAAGGAGTCTTGGAAACAGTGGGCTCTATAGTTCGCATGCCCTCCTCAGCAGCAATGTGGTACATAGTGCCAAACACGCCATTATAACGGCCAACTGGGACAATAGTCTCCAGAGCATTACCCTCAGGATCCGCGGCGTGAACATATTCGGGCGACGAGATGACGTTGATCTGGGCGCGACGTAACACAGTCTCGATAGGTAGCTTAATGAAAATGGAAGAAGCACTAGCACAAAACTTGATGAACGCATACGTCATAGGTGATTGCTCCGCATCGATGCGGAACTGTGTCCTGAGGGCAAGTGGAATTGATAGGGTAAGGAGAGGGTTCACCAGCGAGTGCAACATGGTGGGAATGAGGAGAAGAGAAGGACAGACGTAGCTAGGCAACGACCGCAGCACGGAGAGGGTTCGTCTAGGACCTTTGGATGAAGGTGTGATGAGAAGTCTACGCCAGATATCACGTGTCAGCTATCCGAATCAGAAGTGTACTTGGGCTCTGCGGGGTCTCGGGGGCTATTCTAGAGATACTAGCTATTATGAGCCGCCTGCACGTCATGCTTACCTTGTGCGAACTAGATCCAATGGGCATAATATCAGACCCGTAGCAACAGCAGCGGTTGCTGCTACACAAAGCGAAGCCCACGGGTATGGCGATGCGATTCCCACTAATTTGTCAATGTCATCCTTGACACCTAGATCAGGGACATTGAAGATAGCACTGAGGAAACTTCGCGACCAGTTCTCAAGCAAGGACTGGAGCACATTGTAGACAAATGTCGAGTTCGAGCCTTTCCACACACCCCAAGCGCCCTCCTTAGACCATAATTGGCCAATGACCTCGTTCACCGAGTTAGGCTTGGTGAGGATAAGTTGATGCGGAGGTAGGACTGGTGGTGCGGCTTTGGGCGGCGGTGGAACGGGTTCTTCTTCGGCAAAGGGATCGAGTTCATTGCGGTTCTTACGCTGGGCAAACGGGTTGTTTGGATCTTCGAATCCAGAACTAAAGTAGTTTGGTTCCTCGCCGTCAGATTCACCATCGACAAACTAGAAGAGAAGCGTATGTTAGTCGCATAAAGAAAAGCATGTAAGATACTCTAACCTATGCCAATGCTGATCTTAGCTCTTCATACAAGAGATGCAATAAGCGATAGATGAAGAGGATAGTGGAAGCATGGTAAAAATGAATGGGGATTGGAGTGAAAAACGTACACCAAAGCCTCCTTCTGAGTAGCTGCTAGTTGAGCGCTGCTTCTTGGGAGTCTCAAATAGAGGCTCAACCGACTGTGTTTCCTCCGGCTCCTCGCACGTGCGAACCTGAAGAAGCACCTTGGCAACCTCAAAGGGCTGCGACATGAGAACCGAAGTGTATTTCCACATCATGTCATCCAGCAGCTCGCGCGCTGTGTTAATCACAGAAGGCGAAGGCTCGTTAATGTAGTCCTTATAATCCAAGTCAGAAAACATATCACGAGCTTTAGACGAGTAGCGCCCAGCGGTGGCCGAGGCAGAAGCTGCTGAGGATGGATTTTTGACGGCTATAGCCGTGATGTTATTCGCCACAGAAGCATTGCTAGCCGTAGCAACAACGCCGTGTGTCACACTAGCTGCGACGCCGGGCTGCTCTGCAAGATTAGGCGGGATATAGTAGGGGCGGAGCGGGTTCACACCCTCGCGATACGACGGAGTGGCCATGCTATGCTGCTTGCTTATGCTGTTTGTTGCTTGTTTTCTGCTTCGTATGAGGGGAAGTTAACGGGACGGCGGATAGGAAAGAAGAAACGGTTATGAAGCTAAGGAGAAAACAATACAAAATCAGATGTGAACTCCTTCTTCACATGAAAGCTAATGGAGCAAACCTCACGAGCGAGAGCCTAAAAATATCAGGCAGAGAAAAGTTAAGGCTCGGCTAGGTCGAAAAAATTGAGAGCTTACTTTCATCCTTCTTCCACTATTCACTTTAATGTATCATGCGCAATCATCATTCAAGGTTGGTGGCTGACTTAGTGGGGTATATGTTAGGGTTTAGTGTAGGGTTACATTCAGAGCTCGTCTTCCTAATCTAAAATCCCAGTGTCGAGTGTGAGCCCCTCTCAAATAAAGTTATGATTGTAAAGCTATGCAAAGTTGCGAGTAGATCCATAGCCTTGAGACTTGACAGGTTGCTGATGCATTGGGTTTTTAGGCCCTAGAAGTGCGTCGTTCCAGGGTCTTAAAAGCTGAACACACCTACTCTGTATATTGCGCATCGCCTTATCTAATCGTGCAGTTAAGGCTGGCCAATCCAGCTGTACAAGGTGTGCAGTGCAGACTTGCTTTTAAACGCTGCTGCATGGCGAAATCTTTGAGCTTATCAAGCTTGGGGCGGGTCCGAGTTTAGGGTCGGATTATCGGTGCTAGAATGCCGTTCCTTTAGTTGATTTCTAACAGTAAGTGTAAAGCAAAAGCAGACAATGTCTGTGATTGGCTGAAAATTGAGCTCCATCTTTAAATAATCTTTTTTTTTTCTATTCGCTCTAATGCCGATAACCGTAAGTGAGTGAAGAACTTAAGCGGCGTGTGTCGGTCATCACTCTAAATTTCTTTTGTTAGCAGTCTTTCTTCGATTTCAGCCGCGATCGTTGAGAGCTGAAACTGTGCGAAGTTGTTGCTCTGCTACTACTAAGAAAGACATTTGTACAGTTTTCATATTTGATCTTTTTTTGCCATATATAAACTCGGCTGTGGACGTCTAGGCATCCTTTTTGGGTCTTATTTCCGTCATTGATATCTCTCGATATAACCTCCAAAGTCGACCTCCGAAATTGTCTCCGACTTTAAAAATTGAAAACCACTTCCAACATGGCCACTTCCCGCACTCTGTTCTCTGGAATTTTCCGGATATCTACTTCACTGGCCCCCCGTCTGATGATGAAACAATCATTGCGTCTTTCCGCTCCAGCTTTCCGTGTGGTGCAGACCGTCTTTCCGCATCGTCTTTCCGCGGGGTTCTCTACAACAGCTAATAAGCTACACGGCCACATACACAAGCCGAAGCCAGGCGAGGAGTCTGTTAGCCAGTAATATCTACTATTCGTAACCACCCATACTAACTGCTTTCAGGCTGCACATCACTTTTATCGACAAAGACGGTGTTGAGCATCCCTTTGAGGTTGCAGAGGGCGACAACCTGCTTGACATTGCTCAAGCAAATGATCTCGAGATGGAGGGTGAGTCTTGACACTACATAACTATACTCGTACACAATACTAATAGTCAGTAGGCGCTTGCGGTGGTTCATGCGCGTGCTCGACGTGCCATGTCATTGTGCTAGACGAGGCATACTACGATAACATTCCCGAGCCCGATGATGATGAGAACGACATGCTTGATCTCGCATTTGGCCTAACAGAGACCAGTCGTCTGGGATGCCAAGTGACCATGAGCAAGAAGCTTGATGGTATCAAGCTCAGGCTGCCCACCATGTCAAGAAACCTACAGGCTAGTGACTTCAACTAGGTTTTAGCCTGGTGATGCGCACCGGCCAAGCGGCGGTTAATTGTGCTACGCGAAGAAAGCGTTTGTACCAAGTGTGCTCAAATGTACACTCGCTGTGATTTCATTTTCTGTGTATCAACTGACCAGCGAAGTCCCTCTCTCGTCTGACTTTGGTGAATATCGTCGGTACACACATGTACTATTATTATCATATATATCTCTAGAGACGATCCTGAATGTTTTCATTTTTCATATAAGCGGCGTTGTTTGGGATAAAATAAGGGACAAAAAGATCCTCTACTATTACAAGTTTCGATTCTCGAGTAGACTTTTTTCAAAAAAGCTAAAGCTATATCAAATGACATGGTGGGACAGCAAACAATATTTTCATAACGCAGTTCATTTTCATGTATATCAAGATGGTATGTATAAATTAAAAGACAAGACAAATAATACAGAGTATAAAAGTTTAACCCATACAAATGACTCCAAAACAATGCCCGCGAACTTTTGCAAACAAGAACCGTAGCACAATATAACCCACCCTCTGAATGTTGTCCATAACCGCGACAAGCATTAGGTACCCATAGCCTGTGATGTGCTAACTTTACGCCTCCTCGATTGGGCCCTTCTTGAGGCCTCCACCGCCCGAAGCAATCAAGTCGAGGAAGCCCTTCTTAGTCATCTCTTGCACCTTGGCTTCTCTTTTAGCCATACCCAGCATACCCTCCTTGCGTGTCTCCTTGTGCGCTTCTGATGCCCGAACCTGGGCAGCGCGCACGGCATTGAACAGCTTGACAACACCACGCTGCGCAACCTTGCGCAGCTTGCGTTCCTCCTCCATACTCTTGCTTGCTGAGAGCTTCACATTGGGCATGCCCGTGACTGATGGCTCCAGAACATCCTTAACACGGCCCTTCTCTAGCGCAATGCGCTTCTCTTCCTTCATTTGGCGCTTGGCCTTGGCCTCTAGCGAGGAATCAATAACGGATTGTGACGCCTTTAGAGCATCGGTGCTGCGCGATAGCATGGGATCCGCGCGCTTGGCGGTCGAGAGTTTTGTAGACAAGATCTTGGACATGGACGTGGCGAAGGCGGTGGGGTCGTTTCTTTTGGATTTGCCTTTTTGCATGGCGGCAGGGCCTTCAAGTCTAGTGATGTCGTCTTCATCATCGTCGTCTTCATCATCATCCATCTCGTCGGCATCATCTATAGTCGCAAGCGCATCCTCGTCAAACTCGTCGTTGTCTGGCATGTCGTCATCTTCATCAATGTCTTCATTGTCGTTGTCGTTATCTTTTGCGCTAGGATCCGTATCGGTAGTTTTGGTGAACGTGACGTTCTTCTGGGTCTTTTCAGTCATCTCCTTCTGGTCCTGCTCGACGCTGGGAGCATCTTTTTTGATAGAAGCGCCTGCATCGGCAATGGCATTCAATATATCTTCATTGTCGGAGTCGGCAAGATCAACGGCAGCAAAATCATCGCTCTCAGACTCTTCGCTGCTACTATGATAGTTGGTCTGCTTGCGAAACACCTTTTTGGCCTTCTTGCGAGGGCGTACAGCGTCATTGCTGCGCGTACGTTTGTTAGCAGCACTGGGACCGGCCATTGTGAAATATGTAAGAACGGAAAAAAGAAAACGAATTGTTAGTGTTTAGTTAAGGTAGGTTAAGATTTACGTAGTGTTAGTAGAGTTCGTCCTCTAAACGTTATGCTTACTATGGAAAAAAATAATTTGGCATAATATTTCGCTGTTGTATTAGGAAGGCGGTGGGTGTTTTCTTATTTATCGATAAAGGACTAGTGTGGGGCAGATATATGTTTGGGTTTATAAACTTATAAGCACCGATTTCGAGCTAGATGTTAACTCGTTCAATGTTACGGCGATGATGAATAAGAGATTTAAGTAGTTTTGTTGCCATAGAATTAATCGGGAAAATAAAATAAAAAATTCAACATTTCATATACATGAGATCATATCGCCTACAAAGAGGGATGTTACAGTGAGACCACTAACAACCACCACCACCTCCTCCTCCGCCGCAACCTCCTCCTCCGCCGCCGCAACCTCCTCCTCCTCCACAACCTCCTCCTCCTCCGCACCCTCCTCCGCCGCCGCCACAGTTTCCACAGCCGCCGGGCCCGCCACCGGCACCGGCTGCGATAGCCGTGCTGCATGTTCCGGCCACACAGGCGGCGCCCTCGGTATCGCAAATGCCGACGTCGGTACATGGATAGACGCCCGGATGGTAGTAGATGGGCATAGCATAGGGCGAGTACATATAATATGATGTGCCCCAGTGGTTGTAGTATTCGCCACGCGGCGGCAGCTGGCGACCTTTTTTGGCGGCGCGGCGCTGGGCTTTTATGTATTGCTGTTCTAGGCGGACTTCGTAACGCCGGTAGACTGTAGGCCTGTGGCTGTTATTGCATACGGCGCTATGCGTTGAAATGTGCGGCGAATTGTCGTGCGGGCATTTCTCAGCGTTGCCGGATTTCCAGAAGCGATCGAGAACTATATATATGACGTTGTTAGCGCTGCTTCTACCAATGTAGCTGAAGTAGAGAAAGAAAGGGACTTACTTTGGGCTTGCTTGCTGACCTTGAGCTTGTCACCGAGACCGTTGATCAAGTCCGTGCGGGTGCTTTCGCAGTACCAGCAAGTGCAGTCAGAATACACTTCGCCGTAACGTTCTTGGTACATCTTGCACGTTGCCTGGAAGCTATTTGACAGCTTCGTCTCGTCAATTTTGTCGTCGTGGTCTATGAAGATGCCGTTTGCTCTAGTTGTAGCGTCAAAGTAAGACTTTGGGCTCAGCTGTGCCGTATGCCACGCTAGATCGATATCTAGAGTTGGCACCAGCATCGTGGTCGTGCTGCTCATCATGCCCATGAAGCGATTGTACTTTGTGATGAGTCGTGTCATGGTATTTCGGCGGCTGGGACTGTGTAGCCAGTCCATGGAATACATTTTGGACGCAAAAACGCCCTGGCGGACCACGGCGCCGACTAGATCTAGCGCAAATGGCGAGTGGTTGTCCCAGTAGCAGCTCATCATCTTGCGCAGGTGCTTGGCCTGTAGCTTGCGGTCGTGTTTGGGCATGCGGTCGTTAAAGATGACAGCCTTGATCGCAGCCACCTGGAAACCATCGTCAAACATCTTCTTGACGTCGTTCATAGACGTTGCGCCACCGCTCAGGATGCTTTCTGGCGCAGGGAAGATGAAGCGGGTGGCGTTGTTGGGGAAGTTGCGGGCCATGGTGTGTGATGGGAATATCTTACTGGGCCCTGGCGAACCACTAGTGAGGTGCAGAATAGTACCGGGCATAGGATACTGGTTTTCAACTAGGTTCTTGGCATCTTTGACGAACTTCTCAACACAAAGCAGATCGCGGTTGATCAAAGTGCCGCATTCTGAGCAAATGTACTGGAAGTTATTATCACCGTATCCAGAGCCAAGCAGGCTGTCAACACTGCGTTATGTTAGATATCCTGTTCAGTCGTCTACAGTGAAATTTATGCTACGGACGTCTAACTTACTTAGTTGTTCTCAAGGCCGTCTCGGAAGTACATGTCGTCCAGGGTATCGTGGCCTTAGCCTGGCAGTACAATGTTGGGCACTTGAGCGTGTGGAGTGGCGGGTCGTCTAATAGATCCCACGCATAGTTAGTCGCTTGTGTAAAGTTTGTTTTAGCCGCCAGTGGTGCATTAAAGTTAAAGTTCTCGTCGAGCGCATCGTTAATCGACTTCCACGGAAAGCCTGCCAGCCACAGAGCGCGGTGACCTGAGCGGATGCAATCTTCCAGGTAGTCTCGCGGGTTGAGCATGTGGGTGTGCCAGACCATCAAGACATCTAGCGGCGGCAGGGTGTCCAGTGTCCAGACCATCTTGTGGTGCTGCGACGTGAACCTGCCGCAGTTGCCAGTTTGTGCATGTACTTCGGAGGGCATATCGTCGATCGAAAGCATCCGCTTCGGCAGCGATTTCCACCATGCCTCATAACGGTGTACGGCGCGCGCAATATACAGCGCCCAGCGCTTTTCGCGCAGCAGGCTCAGGCCGATCTTGTGCTTCTCGATCTCCGGATCACCCAGGTCCTGAGTTTGCACCGGCTTATCGGCCGTGGCTTCTCGAGATGGCCGCGGGTCAAAAGACTTGGGTGCGCTATAGTCATAAATGCCCCAGAGGCCGTCATTGTATCCAACTTCCTCGCGCAGCTCCATAAGCGCGTGCAAGAAGCGTAGGTGAGCCGTGCATGTTTCTTCAGTAGGTGCGCCTGGGTCGTTGGTGAGGGCAGGGCCGCTGCCGGAGAGACTAATACCGGCCAGTCCTCGTTGCAAAGATTCTTGGTAGGACGGCAGCTGCTCCGCACGCGCCGAATTGCTGTTTGCAGTCATAGTTGCAATATGCACCAAATTGGTGTCGTGATAGTAGATGTAGATATATGTGTGATGCTGGAGAAATAGTAAGTTGGTAGTAGATTCACATTTAAGCGGACGATCGCCTCCTCTTATGATAATTTCTTTGTAGACGAACGCCCTAGAAGACTTGTAATACTACTAAGATCGTAAGCTGATAAGACGCAGCTTCCTAAGCCCCGGTTCAGTGATACATAACTATAGGCAAACCCATTCCCCTCCCCTCCACCCCTATGTTTATCGTGTCACAAGATACTTGTACACAAGTCCCCAAGATTTACAGTGGCTTATAGCCTGAGAGATTGCCCTAGCTAGCTCAGTAAGTTCTCGAAGGCTAAGCCTTATTGGGGGTTCCGGGGCTTAGCCTCTCTTAATCTCGTGGCCCCAAAAGCTACTAATAAACAAGAACGCTCGTATTGCACTTACTATTTTACTAGCATTTCACATCACAAGACCTGATATATTCATAGCCTCGGTCACTATTACAGGCACCATGCCTCTGGTTGGGCTAAATCTAGAACATCTATCTAGACATCGGTGAAGCAATTTGACTACCAGAGCCAAAGGAGACTAAGCCAGTTATCTTCCCCATCTATCGTTCTATTTCTGGTACCGAACGTTGCGCTGAGCGTTTGTCCTTAGCTTGCTACGGATCTGCTCGCTCAATCGCCCGATTACCCAGCCTATGAGCAAATTTGAGCACGTTTCTGCAGCTTCAACAATCCATTCCTGCATGCCATATAGTTTGGTAGTCCTGCGCAGAAATATACGGCATTGCAAACAAAATAAGCATGTAGAGAAATGGCTAGTAGTTACATAATACATCTGTCCTAATAGGCACTATGTAGAAGCCACGAAAACAATGCAGTCCCCCCGTCGATTCAACTCGTACGATGTTAGTCGAGGCTACTATGATAATCTTGTACGAATAGAAGATAACCATTAGACAGAAAACAAGCTTTTTGCAACAATAAAACGCTAAAGCTCTATATGTATCCGTAAAAGAAGTTACTGAATGACATCATAGTCGCCAACCATATTGACTTAGCACTAGTAACTTCGGCATCTCCAACGCTGCTGCTTCTAGTCTTGAAGACTTACGAAAGTTTATCACATGGACTGAGCACTAAGCTTCGCTTAGACAACATGTCGCCCTTTGTATCTAGAATTCTCTAAAAACTGAATATGTCAATGAATAAAAGTGAACTCCTAAGCAAAAACACAAAACTAAACAAAACAAATATCGGAACATTAAATTAGACCCATTCAAGCTAGGTCCTCCTGTTGCTGCCGCATGAAGTCTCTGGCAACGGCGTCACCACCTCTTTGTGCTGTCTCCATCCAATGAATTGCCAAACACATAACCGCCGGGTCTTTACGCGCATTCTCGTCCATGGCCGAGGTAGGATCTATGGCCGGCATTGAACTGCCTAGCCCAGCCAACAGACCTCCACCTCCAGACGAACCACTATGTCCTGGCCCGGTGCCTGTAGATTGTCTTGCCGTCCCGGAACTAGACGATGCCAGTGATGCACTGGAAGCCGCTGCTGCTATAGATCGAGGTGGTGTAGGCACGCAGTTACCGCCGTTATTCTTCTCGACCCCTCGCTGCGATGTACCGCTGTCTCCATTCGTGCTGCCACCAGTGCTGGTGAAATTGGCACTGTTTCCTCCTGGTCCGCTTCTGTATACATCCATGAGTGACTGCCGGAAAACCTCGCGTGGCTTGGATAATGGCAGAAGCACTCGGTCTAGAAGTTCTGGCTCGGCCATATAGAACAACGCTAGTTCGCGCTGGGCTGCTGGGTCTCCTTCCTTAGCAAGTAGGGAGTACATCTTTGCAGCATCGGATTTAGTGTACAAAGGTCGCGATTGAATGCTTTCTGTAATTGTTGGTGGTTTTCGGTTGTGATTTGCTGCAAGAATGCCATCAGCCAGTGTTAGCATGGTATGGCACACTTCCATTTTTAGGCTAAGAGCAGCTATTCCAAGATCCCAGAAGCTCAGCCCACGCTCACGTCGATTTAGTATCTCAGACGGAACAAACGATGCTACAAACTGAAGATCCCGGAACAGGGTTTTGGGACGTAAAGTAGGGTCCTGAAAAATGGCAATGAGGGCTTGGAGATGGGCCTGTATATTTGCATTTGAACTTCCGGTACTTTTAGTATCGCGCCCAGATGATTTGCGGTCTCTCATGTTGTCGATAGCGTCTTCCAAGATTGTAGGCTTATACTCGTCTTTCACATCTGCGGATGACGTTGAACTCAAATCTGTCCGCCCGAGCCCGTAGCGTAGACGGTGTGGACCACCAGAGGTTGCAATAGATGCCGTGATAAGGTTGGCTAGGCTATGGAGGGCATTCAGCTTTTCATAGGGACTTGGATGTACGCTGAACATCTGTAGTAGTCGTTGGTATGCTTTTTTGAATGGGAACTCAGCTTTAGCGAAAGCTTTATCCTTCGATTTAGCGCATGGCAATGTAGGAGGAAAAGTAGTAGTGGCTTTGGCCTGATTGCTTTCCTCGGTGTCAGTTAAAACCAAAATCCCTTCTTTGATGGGGCATGTTTCCGATGCCAGAGTTATCTCTTTTGCACTACTTGTAGACTCTTGTTGACACCGCAGCTTTTCGGCCTTCTTTGCCTCTTGTTCCGCGAGGTCTTCGACTTGCTTATGAGAGATACAACGTTGTCCAATACTGGAGAACCACGTATCTGTTTCTGACCCACGGGCAAACACAAGATTGCCAAGATCTGACAATAGCAAGCTAGTAAGAGTTTGCTTGAGTTCTTGCAAAAATTTAAATTTCTCATTTGAAGATTTAGTCTGGTGAGGGTATAGTGTATCGTTGCTGGAAGTGAATGTTCCTGGTCGCCCAGTTGAGGTACTAGCATGTGAAGGCATAACTGGCGGCAAGGGATGCGAAAAAGTGCTTGAGATATTGGTTACTGATGTCGAGGGAGAGTGTGAAGAAGAGAGCTTCGATGCTCGGGATGAGGGTGCATTTTGAAAGGGAGACCAAAATGTTACTGGCTCAGACTGCCCCGCGCTAATGTGATCATCGCCATCTCCAACCCGGGAAACACGAGAGGAGTCAAGATTAAAGAGATTTGAACTATTCAAGCCTGGTCTATTCCGGAGATTCTGCAAAGTGGCTGCGGGACGCATAACGCTGAAGCCAAACCGGCTACGATCAGAATCTGACACCCCGCTCGACGCATCATCCATAGCCCATGACATGTTCATATCGTTGTTGCGTTGTTGAGTTTGGACCCTGTTTTGCTCAAGGATTTTCCAGTCTCGCGCATAGAGTTCGGACGACCAAAGGTCTGGAGCATCGGAGATGGTGTCACCAATCAATTTGCTCATGCATTTGTCCATTTCTAGTGTAAAACGATGGATGCGCTCTTCTCCTTTGCAGAATACCTCAATATCATTGCTTTTGAGCCAGATGTTAGTCGCTTCTGCCTGATCATCGCTAAGCTTGTTAGGGCCTCCATGAGGGTCACTAGCTGCTAGGAGTTCCATAAGTTGAAATTCGGCAAGGTGGATGTATGATGAGTTTAGTCCTTTGTTTGAGTTCATCTTGCTGCGATAGGCAACGCGGCGTGGCATTCCCATTGCCTTCAACGCAACACAGATACTCCGACTATGAGTGTAAGGCGCAGAGTTGACTACATCTGCCACATACCACATCTTATCTCGCAAAGCACGAAGTCTTTGTGCCATACGCTCAATCTGGCCTTCATGGCGTTCTTGGCTCTGCTTGAGCCATACTAACCATGCATCATATTGCTCTATGGCAGCTGCAGATCGGCGGATTCCATCTCGGGGACCTCTTGAAAAGATATTCAAAAGACGCTGAAAGTTATTCTCTCGGAGACTTGACGACAGCATAGTTTGCAAATGCTGTAAGGTCCGGAAATATAACAGAGAGGAAGCAAAATCTGATTGGGATTCTGAACGGGCAGAAGCAGCCCTGAGCATTTGGATCAAAACGGGTTCACCATCGATGTTACTATCTTGATCAACACAATCCGGTAGTTCTACATGTGAATCTGTAGTATGGGGAGATGGCTCAGCAGGTGAAGATGACCCCATATGAGCTCTATAGGGATTGCGAGATTGAGAGGTCTTGACACTAGCGGTTGTCTTATCCCGAGCACGATATCTGTGTAAGCCAGTTGCTCTGTTGCTGAACTTGGAAGCATGCGTAGTAGCTTCAATACTCTGAGGAATCTCGTACTCTTCAACAAGCTTGAGAATGGCAGTTCTGACCTCCCTATAATCCTTTGCGAAGTCAAGATTTGTGCCGTTCGTTGAGTCTTCACTATCAGACGAAGAAGTATTGGAATCCTCATACTCGCCTTCATTGGCAGCCATGTCGTCGTCCTCGTCAGGGTCGTAGATCATGCTAGTCGACAGATCCTGGCCCTCGGAAGTGATGAAAAGTACAGCCCATGTATCGGCATAAGGGTGTGTTTTGGCCTGTACAACATCCGTGCCGACAATATTCGTCATTTCCTGCAAGGCGGCACGCAAAGCAGCACCTTCGTCATCCAAAAGTACCGTCGAGGAGGGCCAGGTAATGGGATCATAACTGGACGAGAAGTTTATGAGAGAGTTTGGCGAGGAACCTTTAAGCATAGCCAATGTACGAAGAGACTCGGTGAGAGTTGAGATAGGGAGATCTTGGACACTGGATGCTGCACTAGTGCTCAATATTGACTGATTGTCAAATGCTTGGGATTGAGATATTGGTTGAGATAGGCTTGAAAATCCCGATATAGAAGGAGCGATCGATCGAGCGCCATTACTAGAGGCACGTGATCTAGCACGCCGTTCAGGCCACAGGGCGTTGACCATCGTCACAAGATCAGCTGGACTGACAACTAGATATGGATGGACCTCTTTCGTTTCCTGCAATGAAGTAATTGATCTTGCCGGCAAAAGCTTAGTTGTAGATCGTCGTGTAGCCTTTCCAGACAAACGGTTGGTGATGGCTGCAATATGGTTACGAATACGAGGTGGGACAAGCTGTTGCCCAGATGGCTTGAAGCTGTCATGGACGTGGTCCATAGCTCGTAACGCTACTTGACGAAGGATCTTTTCACGCCCATATTTGGTGATGTGGTAGTCAGTAAGAATGCCATGGCCTTCCGGATGAATGATGACGCTGAGCAAGAAATTTTGGAAAAGCCAGCGAGATATGAAGAATGCTCGTATGCCTTCGAATGAGCCAGGATCTACTCGTTTCAATATCTCATTTCCGAGCTCTAGAAACCCCTCTGGAATTCCAGTGCCTTCCGCATCATTGACTATATCAAATAGATCGTTGACAGCCCTTTCATAGAACTCGGTCGCGGTAGCTTCGTCTTTGGCTGTCCAATGCCGAAGATTAAAGCGAGTTCCTTGTTGATCTTCAGCTCGATCTAGTATGAAAGCGCCTTCCTCGAGGATCCTCATCAGATACCACTCAATATTGGATTTACCCGACCAATCCCACATGGAGGCCCATTGGCTCATTACAGCTATCAGGACAGGCTCAATCCCGGTTTTAGATGCGATGAGTTTCGCACAGGCGTTCGCCCAGATATTGATCCGGCGCTTGTCTTCTGAGCTGTCGGGTCCTGCTGAATTGGCAAAGCATGTGTGGATCAGGGCGGATAGAGGATCTTGACGATGAAAGGAAAGCAGGCGTTCCACTGCAGAAAGGGAGTTTGGGCCGAATCTGTTCGGAAGTACAGCATGACCACGGGTCGGCGGACGACTTGGATAGGGAAGAACAGAGTCGACGGGATCCAAGCTTTGGTTGAAAGTTGTCAGGGCTATAAGCTCGCTGCTAGTCAGAGAGCAAAGGCGGTCGGCAAGATAGTCTTCGTCGGTCCGTATGTGCACGAGAAACTTGAGTAGTCTATCGCGGGTGGTCGGCAGCAGCTGGTTAAAGAAGGATGTGACGGAATTGAGGTGATTAGCCCCAAGCGCATTGTTATTGTTGGCACCTCCATCTAGACTCTCTGTCTCAATTACAGATGGACTTGAAGAATCGATGTCTGACTCAACCAGCGCATACTTCCGGTATTCTTCACCACTAGCCCGCACATTTTGTAAAGCAGTGTATAAATTGGCAAATGCCTTCTTATCATCTGAGCGGAAGAAATCCACAAGATTGCGATGTGAGCTCTCGCTACTCCGTGTAAAGCGTGCTACTAAGGCATTGAATATAAGATGGCGATGCAAGCGCAGGCGAGTGTTAGCTCGCTTCTTTTCCTGGTATTTGCCCAGGCGCACTATATGAGCAAGTTCGTCAAGCGTAGTGCCCTCATGACCACCCTTATCCGGAGCTAATGGTGGGTTGGTATATTGTGATGTATCCGAGAGCAGAAGATTTGCAAAAACTGCATGCGTCGTGATAGTAGGCGCTACTAATGGCGATGGTAACGGCGAAAGCGGTGGTGCTAGGGAAAGCGGAGATGCCAATGAGAGAGTGTCTGTTGGCGCTACTTCAGGAGGGTCTTCGTACAAGATCTCTTCTAGCTCGGGATTTGAAGAGGGCCGGCCGACAGGCGGTGGTGTCTTGCTGCCAGAGTCTTGAAAGTCTATAATTGGCTGGCTTATGATTTCTTCATGTGTTGGTGATACAGTAGAAGCCTTTCTAGAGTTCAGGGCCGTGCTAGCAGATGCGGATGTAATGATGGAGGGATCGGGATCTGCAAAGCGATGGATACTCGTGTTAGCCGAATCAACCGTGCGCACCGACGGACTTCTTGGTCGGCCTTTATATGTTCACAAATTAGCATCCATGCAATTAGGGCTAAGATCCAGCATGATGATCCATACCTGAGCTAGATGCTGACTGGGTGCCAATAGATGGCCTATTCTTTGAAGAGGGGTCGCCTTCAAGAGATGATATTGAAAAGGCCATGATACGGACAGTTGAATGCGGGGATCAATAGTATCGTCAGGGAGGATGCTAGACGTCAAGAAATCAGAGACAATGATGTAGATATCCTAGGAGCAACTGGCCGAAGATAGGTTCTGTACACAGTTGAAGAGAGGCTGATGTGAAATGTAGAAAGCAGATATTAGTTGCGAGAGTGCGACTGAGTCGAGAATGCGAAGGCTGCATCGAGAATGATGCAAGAGCGCACACGGGCGATAAGTGCAATAGTAATTAAGATCAAGGCGGCTTTCGGGTAAGCAGAAGATCATGTGAATTCAGCGCTATTATGGTTAAGGCAAACGATAGCTGTGCAGGAAATCAGGTATAGGTACAGATACAATTCAGAGTACTAGGGAAGCGCGGCACGATACCGTGACGAAGGATATGGTGGTGTGTAGCATAAAGTTGCAGGCTTGCGGTCTTGCAGCAGGGTAGGAGGGTGACCTAGAATCAAAGCAGAGGATATGTCCAGGTGATATAAGGGCTATCAAACTCAACAACTCAGCTCTTCCACACGGCACGGCCACAACACATGCGGGATACTGTTTTGGCCTATGTTATATATGGCTTAGGGTGGGCCAAGTAGTGGTTGTTGTGTCAGCGAGCCTATGATCCTGCACCTGAAGAGCTGGGTAATAATATTCAATAAATTCTTGTATTTCTAGCTTGCCCAGATTGGCGCCCTAGAGAGGGATTGGTTTAAAGGCAATATGAGGTGAGCAACGCTGTGGCAAAGCTTTTGAACAGAGTCAACAGGTGCGGGGACTTGAATACAATACACAATGCGCAAAGGAGGGCACGTAGAGCTTCCTAGACAAAGTATAGGTGGCTGGCTATAGTACCAGTAGCCGATTTGATGCGTTGGCTCGCTGGCTTGATGGCTGACTGGCGTAGTGGTGGTGAGGGTCACGGCGTGCAAGTCGTAGCCACTCAGCGGTTGGAGGAGAGGATCGAAGCGGGCTCCTTGCAGACTTTCAGTAGCAGCAAAACAATGGCGATGGCGTCATAGAACACAGCAGCAAGAAGGTGAGCCGAGTGATGTAGGAGGGAGAGAAAAGAAAGTTTAAGAATAGGCTGGTCTCGACAACCTTGAAAAGACCACCAGTGTCCGATGCGCCTAATAGAAGAACAACAGCAACGAGTACTACCAACACAGGAGACGCATTGCCTGCTATCTGCAAAGGATCTAGGTTCCTGTCCTACATCCATAGACATACATAGTCAGCACTTGCTTTCATGAGAAGAAAGAGATATGGCAGCACCGACTTCTATAGCAGCCCGCAGATTGGTCCTCTAAACAGTGTCTACTGTTCTATATTATGCCTTCAGTGTTTAGCAGGCAGTAGAGGCGCGCGAGCCGACAGCTTGTTTCTTAGTCTAGGGGGGACTGCTACTAGTCGATTGTTACTAGATGCCAGCCATCGCTGTTTTTGTAAGTTCATGTTAGCTAGTCAACCATCCCACAGTAGGATCAAAGATTGCTAGGCGTCTGAATAGCCGAGTTGGCTCCTAAGAACGGCGCACAAGGGCCTGCTGGCAGGGCGCTGGCAGGGCTAGATAGCCCGCACTGCGCTGTCCGTGGCATAGTACGCCAGCCATGACAGCGTAGCTCTCTGTCTGCAGTGGTACCTGTTTGAGCCATCGCTAGGGGCCCTGCTTGAAGCAGCTCAACCTATCTTTTACCGGCTACTTTGCCTATTTGTTTATACCGTATTCATCCTATGATCCAAACAATGCAAAAGTTGTGAACATAAATAACTCTCCAAAGCCATGTCAACCACGTCAGTTTACTAGTTACATGTAGCTTGTGACCTCTTCACCCGACACCGGCTTGTGGCGGGAGCGCCAGCGTGTCCGCATACCACTAAAGTACCAGCAGGTATTCCATCGCAGCCGCTAGGTAAGGCCCGTGCATCGATCTCTTATGCACTGTGTGCCCATCAGTCACTGTATATCATATTCTGTCGTATAGAAATATATACACAGTGCACATCGTCCAGTAGCTGGAAGCCTCGCATCAGCATGAGTTCAAATCAGTACTTCCGAGACAGTAGCTCCAACTGCGCACAACAACCCGCTGCTATCATACATTTTGCTTACCAAATATCATATCATATTATAGCATATCTTTAAACTCCTTCCCCTTCCTCCTACAGCGTCTTATAGGGTAATTAGTAACTCAGCGACCAATCCAACATCCTCAACATGTTGCTAAGAATGCATTACTCTACATGCTAACAAGCTTCTGGAATTTCTTCAATGACTCCAACAAGATGGACTGACCACGGCACTATTCACCTGCAGATTAACATGCACAATGCGCACGTCCATCCTCATCCAGCCGCCTAGATGAGCTTAACCATGCAGCTGAAGAGGCTCTAAAGACCCATTCTGTGGCTTATTCTGTAGTATAATAGGTCAGGCCCCATGCAATTCGCTTCGCCTGAGTGGTGTGGTTGCGTTTTTGGGTTGCTGAGTTGTCCTTGCATGAAAGGACAAAAAAATATCTTAGCAAGATGCATATCGGGCGGTAACATCATCATCAGTGATACAATCAGAAAAGGCAACAGTTACTACCAGTATCTGGAACTGTGATTTGTCAGTCAGTGCATGGTCCGGATCGCCATCTGGTTAACCGGAGCACCAAGAAATGCCATGAGCGCGGCATATACTTTCCCTCCTTCTTCTCTGCCAGCTCCAGTTCTGGAAGTTCTTCCCCTCGGTCTTTCCCACTCGATCTTTTACTATGGGTCCCGGTATATTGGGCTGTCAGCGTCATAGTATTGCTCAATTATGTCACGGCTCTCATTATCCCATCAGGAAAACATTGGATAGTATAAGACTATACTGACTATAGATTACATAGGCATTGGCAACTTGGAAAATTTGCCACATCCTCGGTGTCATTATGCTTGTATCTACTATCAGTTGGCCCACCATATATAGCCGCTGGCATGGTGACTGTAACTTTCATATTAGCAGTGTGCCTTGTTAATTGATACTCTAAATTGATAATCTAGAATGGCATCTCTTAACTCCTTTGCCAGTTTATATAGCAGCATATATGACTTGTATCTGGCTTGACACGTATTCCTCCGTACCACCTGACAGCAAATTCTTGTAGCTGAGTAACAAATGACATAGATGGATAGCCAAATCACCTCATTCCAATAGATATGAAGATATCGTTGTTACATACATGTTTTGAATTATGTTAGTGAGGGAAACATGTTAAAAGCTATGTATAGGCGTACTGTCTTTAATTATTTGTGCATATTTTATGCTACTCCAAGTGCTAACTGCCATCTTAGTACATCTGTCGTCAGACTTTGATAGCCGAAGTTAGAGCCTAAAGATGATACAATGCGATTGTTTGGCTAGCGTCAAAGTTTAATAATACTTACTATCAAGCTCATATATTCTTCATGAAATCACATCAGTCACATTCACCATACGTTATTAAAATCCGTATCAACTTTGGCGATGCAGGCCACCTCATGCAGTAAGCGCCTTGGATGCATAGTCGGCTCGGATATTGGTTTTGCATTCATTTACAGCCAATTATCTTATAGAAACTTCAGACACTCAAACTGATAGGTTCATAAATCAAACAAAACGACGGTATCCAGTCATACACGAGGATCGATATTGGTTGCTGTTTACATGAAACGAATCTTTCAACAATGTGTACGCTAGGAAACCCATCAGCTACAACAGTTTCTTACGGGTAGGAAGTAAAGTTGGGATAGGGACCGAACTACAACCCCTTCACTCACAAATTGGCTTTGCCTATAGTCTGTACACCTCGCTTGATACTGTATATTGCATGTTGTTCTATGACAAGTATGAAAACAATACGTTTGTTCGTCATGCAAGGTTCTACCGGCTGCAGAAACTCTTTAACCCGCAGGCTTGATATATGATATGTAGTTAAAAGTGACAAACATTGGAGATTTATAAACATATGACCTTACTTGCAGTTTTTTTCTTTATTTAATCAATAATCTTATTAAGTTTCTAGAACTATGAAGATTACATTTACTTACACCTTGTATATCATATTCTATACCTAAGATAGTCTATTGGATCGGATGCATCGGTATTGCAAATATAGCCATGCTTTCAGATCATAGTTACATAGATGGTACTCTCATGTTCAAAATCAGATATGCTACCGTTCAGACTCGACCTATTTCAGAAGGCCCATGCGAAAAGTCACGGCAAGCTTCTATGTAGCTGCTAGTGATGACGCCTATATATCAATTATCGGGTAACCGCAAACATCAAGTTGAACTTGCTCAACCCAATTAATTCCCGAATGACCAAGCTTCAGATCCTCAAAGCTTAATCTTGGACTATTCACCAGTATCTATTAACAGTAATCGAAGCCGAGCCTTATATAATTTCATCATTCCATAATCTCATATGGCCACTGTATCACCAATCTCCATAATCAGACCTGACTTTAAAGCTTCCATAAGCTCTATTTGATGCTTACCGTAGTTGGAAAGCCTTCTCCTATTATGGTGCAGTATAATTTGCTCGGTTATAACTTTCAATACTTTGAATATGTCATTGACATTACAATAATAATTTTGTAATCGCAAGAAAACATTTGTAAGTCAACAAATAAGAAGATATGAAAGTAAGGCATGTAATCTAGAAAACAGAAGATTACAATCCCCTATATACTAGTATGAAATTAGTCTGCTTAAAAAAAAATAATATTGAAAATGAATTACTGCAGGCCAAAACTGTATCAAAGTTTGTGGTAGGTGGTATGATGGTAAGAAAATAAAAAGAGATACAATGCAAGAAATAAGTTTATATAACCGATGAAACCACAAAAACGTCCTCTACTTTAAGGCACTAGATACATGTATTATCGCGGGGAAGTAAACGTTCGAGAACTATCGCCGCGATAGTGAGGGTTAGGTATGCAGAAAGGAGATAACGCCAAGCCCATAATTTTAAAAAAGAACGAGAGGAAGATGTTGTCATTACACATGGCCAAAGGGGAAAGAAACAAAAATAATATATGCTAGATAGTCATGAAGTGAAGCTAAGAAAGTGTATGACAAGGCAAAGTAAATTCAGCCTTGAAAACGTACATCAAAGTCCTTCAGTACACTCATGATACTAGCAGTCTCGACCTCGATAGGCAGTCTTCCAGGCCGCCCCTCGTTGTCATTGCCTGAATTCTTTGCCCCGTTGCCCGATGTTAAGCCTTCCGGAGGACGAACAGCCGCCCGAAGTTTGGGCAACCAAGTGCTAATCTCATCAGCAGCCTGGTCAAAGTTGCGATGGCTAGCTAGAGTCTTGTACGTATCAGCACAGCTAAGACTGAGACCAAACTGAGCCTTGGCAGTAATGCTAGAAGCGCTTATTGAAATGGGAGGCTTGCTAGCATATGATTGAGATGAAGATTTAGACTTGCAGCACCCTCCACCGGGACCACCGCCGCCACAGCAACCGCCTCCGTTACTTCCGCTAGACCGCTCAAAGTTTGCGGCAAGCGACCGACAAAAGAGGCCAGACTTAGGATCAGCCTTACACTGAGCACAGGTGCCGGGGCCGTTAGGCCCGCAGCCGCCGAAGATAGCAGACTTTGGGAGGGTTGTAGGCGTGGGTGTCGGCTTCTTGTTGAAAGGGCGCAACTTCACAGCGCCAGTAGAGGTGATCTCCATAGGAGGTGGCGAGGCCTCACTACCTGGTGGAGAGGGGGCCTGGTATACTAAGGGTTGGCTTTTATGAGAGGAGGCAAGCTCGGCGGTATGCTCTGTGATAGAGTCCATGAGAGGCCCGGAGACCAAGTCAGGGTTAGCGCAAACACAGCAACTCTCATCAGTGTCACAGAAGCCACACTTGTCTCTTAGGGCAATGGTAATCTTAGGCAATGGCTGCGCTTCCTTCTTCCAGAGGTTTGCCGTGTCCATTTCAATCTCCGTACTTAGAGCCAGGCTATGCGTCTGTGGACGCTTGTTAGACATCTCAAGCTGTGGTGAGATAGCTCTCTTTATTTGCTGGCTGTGCAGTAATGAAGCGCCAAAGTCTAGGCATGAGCAATTGCTCAGATCGCCACACTTATCGCAGCCTTTGGAGACCTGGGCAAGAGCCTCCTCAACACAGGCACAAGGGCCATCGGGTTGGCAGCCACCGCAGGATAGAGTAGCCAGATCGATAGTACCAGGTGCGCCAACACTAGCAGCGTTCGGAGGAGGTAGAATACTACTCATTACAAAAGAAGGAGGTGAACGATGATCTTCGATCAGAATGTTGGAGCCATCAAAGCCGTTTGAAAGAATAGTACGTGGCGTAGATGGGTTGGTGGAGGATTGATTATTGGCACGGCCCAAGTTGAGAACTGAGGGGCGGATGTCGTTTGAGGATACCGAAAAGCGAAATTCGCTCTGTCTTCTAGAGTCGGTACGGTTGTGGCTTTGTTGTTGTTGTTGTTGTTGGTGGTGGTGTTGAAGGCTGCCCGAAGTCTCAGCTCGGATGCGGTCCTGGCGCTCTCTTTCCAGCAGATTCTCAAGTAGCGAGCACCTAGAACGATACGATTGTAATTCTAGCTCTAGGGCGCGTATACGATCAGCCATTTCCCGCTCCAAGCGATCGCGAGTAGTTTTCTGGTCTTCAATTTGCTCTTCCAGCTCGCCGACACGTGCAGCTCTGCGCTCCCGGAATGCTCTCTGGGCCGCGCGATTCTGAGCCTTGCGCTTTGAAGGCGGCGTATCGGTGGCAGGCTTACGGCCGGGCTTCGGCCGAGGCGGGATGACCCATTCCTTACTGGTGATGGACTTGGGCGGGCCAGTCGGCACCAGCATCGGCTGGCTAACTGCCAAGGACGCCGGCGCATGCTGCTGCGGCTGCTGCATGTGAAGAGCCGGTTGCTGGGGCTCAGGCGACACCACCGATGCCATAGACATCTTGGTCTTGATTGGCTGGTTCGAACTGGATAGGTTGATCGGCGTAGGCGGAAGCGACGGGACAAGACTGGGCCGGATTGCAATGACCGGCGGCCGCTGAGCAGGCGTATGATTAGATGAAATTAACGGCGATGACTGCGATGCAGGTGATGGAGCAAGAGTCCGCGGGTTATAGTTGGGCAGCGACTTCTTGACAAGAGTGTTGCCAGTAGGTGAGGCAAATTTTTCAGCATCTGCACCATGAGGTGCTGAAATGGAGGCCGAACCGCCTGAAGCCCTGGAACCTGCCATCACTATGGGCGATAGTGGGTCAGAGCCCCTCAGCGTGCTTTTAGTAGACGGGAGCGCCATGGAATATGTTATTTGCCTAGGTATAGTCGAAGTTACCAAGGTCGATAGAGATGTAGCCATATGAGGCACTACGTACAGATTCGACACTTTCGAGGCAAACGATGGCTATATGATCCTATGTAAGAGTATCAAGTTTCTTAATCTCCAGTTTAAAGAGCTTTGTGGTTGATAGCAGTGGCTGCTGTGATAATCAGGTACTTAAGAAGTACTGCAAGCGCTAGCTAGGCTGCCCGTTGCCGGATCGCAAGTGCAGGCCTAGAGTAGGGATTGTAATCAGATCAGAAGACTAATCCTGATTGATAAACAACTGTTGGCACCGCTGAGATAAGTACGTCGTTTGAGTTCCTCTTCTTTCTTTAATAAAAAAATATGGTAAAAAGTGCAATTCAGTTACCAACACGACTAAAATTAATCAAACAGCTGCAGTGGAATAGAAAGGCGTTGGGTTTGGAAGTGCAAAGATGATCGAGGTCTCATTGATCGTAGTGTTGAAGTCGAGCGTGGTTATCAGATCGAGTGAAGAGTTGTCGAGATACAGTTGACTACAGAACTTGGCCGCGGTGATTCGGTGTGCATGTCTGAAAGAAGCAACTAACAAGCTAACTATTTAGTTATTAGATGCAGGCATCTAATTGATAGCAAGATTCAGTCAGTACAGAATGCAGAAGGGGAAATCGTTATGGAAAAGACAATAGCAATACCAGGGCGACAAACAGAAAGGGAAATGGAAAAAGAAAAGGAAAAAGAACTCATAGCAAGTCTATATTGGTTATATTGTTGGTTCGTTCTCAAGGTCCGATGGGCATCCGATAGCCTACTGCACTCATTAACAAATCAAAATAAAAGAAGAGAAATAAAGACACCAAGGCATATTAGTCTGCTGGTCCTCAACTAGTCGTCCTAGAAAGATAGCTAAGGAATGAAAAGAGACTGGGACTGGGGCATGAGAGGAAAAACTGGCAAGCAACCAACCGGCTTTGGTGAGAGTAGGACTTTTTTTCTAGATCAGATTGATAAGATTAGCACCGTTAACTAGCATGTTAGTATCCTGTTTTTGTCCTCTTTTAACTAACCTTTTCCACAGGTGCACCGCTATGACTAGAACACACCCTGTGTGTCATGTAACAAATCAAGAGGAATTTGAATTTTTTTTTTCAGAAAATTTATTACTCGATTAGATGTTGATGATTTATATATTATGCATTACTCGATCAGAAGTTGACTATGCCGAGAAAGTCCAAAGGCTATCAACGTCTCACCTCACAAAGAGCTCTCTGTCTCATGACAGCTTAGCTATACTTTCTGATCGAGTCGTAGAATTCAGAAACAATCCACAGCAAAACGTTGCTCAGATTTGTTGTCTATGCGGAACAAGGTATCCCTTGTCATTCTTTCCCCTCTACTAGCTTGACTGTTTACTCCGAACCTTTAGATGCGAGTTAGTTAACAAACCCAGTTAGCGTTGAAGCCCACATGGTTCATTTACCCCGTATAAGAGTTTGCAGTGGCTGTGTTGATGGATATACGTCTTCCTTCCAGCTATTGGCAGACCCGCCAGCCTCAGTAGTACCTAGAAATATGGCGGTCACTGCACATCTTTGATCTGATAACTCATAATCATGCTTAGCTCACACCCAACTGCTAAGGCCGATCTCGCTGCCCAGATCAAGCCGACTGCACTCTATTTCCCAGTACCTTCTCTGCTTAGTCTTCAGATCAACAGGTGGTTGGTTAAAGCTACAATGTGCAATATCAACAGGAGTCAGTCTAATGCCGGGAGTGATAATAAAGCAAGCCTGTCAATATACGGCCCGCGAGTCATCATTATGAGTAGACTGTACAACCATAAAAATTATTGTCAATCCACCACTTCCCACCAGATTGTATGTACTATATAGTCGTTGAAGCTCTTGCCGATAGCTACTTCCGGTGGCAATCACAAAACTAAAAAGAGATAGATATCTAGCTTCATCCACTAGATATATATTCTTCTATTGCAGAGTGGCAGTAGGTAATTGGCACATGTTCCAGTCGGCCAACCGGAGCAAATTATCCAGGTTCTTACGCGAATGAAACAGTCTGGGAAATCTGTGGTTATAGTTGGCTGTTGGGTTTGATTCTACTACGTAAAAGATCTTATCAATCAGTTGCAAATCGCAAGTCATCACGACATAGCCAGTAAGGCCACAATGGTCAGAATACCAGCCTCAACAAATTGACATGCACTATCTCTCATGGTTACTGTCATCGAGTCTGCTTGAGCCTAGTGCCCAGAGAATCAGTCGGCGTGTACCTATGAGGATAAAGCTCGGCATGGCAGCAAGCAACTTCTGTAACCGCCGCTTGCAGCTCTTGAAATCAGCACTTTTTCGTCTTCTTTCGACTCCCATTTCTAAGAGTGTGGACAGGAAACACTTGCCTTGTTGGTCTTTTTGCCTCATTGCGAGAGATCAGTCTGTTCTCCGACACCGCCCATTGGGAAATTCCCACTTATTCTCGTCCTAAAAGTATGGAATAGCCAGTCTGTTGTCCAATAAAGTTATAGGAGTCCGTATAGTTACAACCATAGAGCCTTTCAGTACCAGCTTAAAGTGGCGAAAAGGTACTTGTAAATTTGTCCCATTTGAAAAATCATTTGAATAAATGTTACTTACTACATACCTGAAAGCGGACACACACATTACAAAATATTAAGACAATGGCTTCGAACACTCCCTGCACCGCTTTAACTTATCTACCCGTGACGAGGCAGGTGAAGCTGTTAAAGCACACACACCAAAGGCTACCGTTTAGTGGTACATAGATATGCCCTTTCAAACGACTCAAAAGAAAGAATTACGAAATGCTATCACCAATATAGTAAGTCCGTAAAGCCTCGGTCTAGAGCTACCGCACATGCATCCAAGCGACGGAACACTTCGACGCAGATGACTAATTGCCACTTTATCCAATTAATCGGCTGTACGAGGGTTGCTGGAGATGGCAGAGGCACTACCGAAGGACAAATTCCCTGCTTCAGAGACTTCACAGCGCTACCACCACGTGCTTCAGGGAGGTATGTAAAGACGATGGTTTATACAATATACTGCCTTTGCATGGTTAAGGTTCGCATTAGGGAGGTAAGCTGATCAATCTCCGAGAATGGTTGCCTTAAATCAGCTCAGAAGCGAAAATGAATGCATCCTAGGTAAAAAATTATTCTCAACCATGGAATGTTGACAAGGTGGTGACAATATTTCAATATCATGAAAGTTTCGAAAAATGAAAAAATATGGGGTGAAATACTGTTTAGTCATCAAACATTCACTCTATTGTATGTGTTATTCTTTATTATACTATTGCTGTTTTTGTGCTCTTTTTCTTGTAAGGATACGTCACTGCATTGATCACTAGGGTTTGGTATCCAGATCTACTTGTTCTCGCCAGGGCTTACACCACCAGGCTTGACTCGAGGATGACCCGGCGACGATCGCCATTGCCATCCCCCTCAGACATCGCCCTATCCTCGCTGACCGCTGCATCAACTCGGGAGCATCTTCAGTAGAGACACGGATCGCCTCCTTCTTAAAGGCTCAGGCAGCCTATTTCTATTTCTACTCGTCTCGAGTTTCTACCCTATCAATACTCACAGGGCTATCCTAAGCGACTGAGTGCTTTACTATCTTCGGACTAGATTTTCCCCTCATTGCGGAAAGGGGCATTTGTGTGGGTGTTTTTGTGGGCTTTTTGGGTTGAAATTTTTTTTCCTTTGTGGATGTTTTTTGGGCGTTGTTTTGTATGGAGGTGCACATGAAGCCTACTATTACAAGTTTAGGCCTAAGAGCACAAACTCCACATTGTAGGTATGCTCTGAAATGCTATGTCAATACGTACAGGTTCTTCGAGCCTTATGGCGAGCCCTTTTGTCTAGTAATTGAATTCATGGGCGTTAATATATCACTTCTATAACAACTAGGCCTTACTGGAACTTGCTAAGCAGGGAGACCTTACTGATAGAATATTCTACTACTGTCTAAAAACGATATTCTATTATCATATGAGAGGAGGATTATCTAGGGACAATCTGTTTGTTTAGTCTATCATGACATTAGATCATCACCACTTGCTAATCAATACAATTACTGGCTTTACTGCAAAGCACTCACTGAATAAATGTCCTTACTACTCCCAATTTCAACATGAATATCATAAAAGAACCCTACACACTGGGACAAATCCCTATTTATATTTATTTTTAGTCGTCATTGCAACTAGCCACAGGCGCCACATAATTTGTTCATGGAGCCACCATCAACAGCCTTCCAAGAGCAGCACGTGCTGCCGAAAACAGTCAAAGTGAACTGAACAGATTGATTTTTGAAAACAACGCTGGATCTGGGAATAACACTGAAGAGCTGCATCTGTTTTGTTGCCATACAATTATTAATACGAACTACGTCCTGTCAATAAAACTAGTTGTTCATGCATGAAGCTAGAACTGAATTCCTACTGATTTATTTGAGCCGCACCAGCATGATAAATGTTGTTTGATGTCGAATGAGATAGTCTTCTCGCCTCGTGCTCGCTAAGGGACGGACAAGACCAACGGCCGGGCAGCAATCACCCAGAACTGGATGCTTTTTGCTAGCTTTACTCACGCATATTTGCGGCCTTAAATCGCCAGAATCCGCCCGTCATTGTCATTAGTATTATATATTTTATCAAAAGGCTAAAGAAGTCTCGCCAGACTTTACGGCATATTCAAAAGGAGATTAGTTATTCAGCGGTTCAAATATCATTATTTGACCCTCTCATTGTTTACTTGTCTGGCAGCTTGGCCCTGCCTTTGAAGCTTTAGCCGTGGCGCAGATCCTTTTGGAGCTTCAAGCTGCTAACTTGCCTGTGTTTGTTTGTTTCTGATACACACTGGAGCTTTGTCGTCTGATTGCTTGTTAGGACAATAATCGGTGATGGGCCTTACACTGACTGCATAACCTCTTCTTTATAATATCAACGCGAATGTCCCAAACATCTATTATCATCATCCAATTGATCGCAAACTGTCGTCCTGGGACTTTGGAAACGGAGCGATACTTTTTTGGCCGCCAATGAAGCAATCGCACTGGCTTTTTGTCACTATTTGTACGCAACTTCTTTTGGACGTGGAAGTGCTCCTCGTTTACTTCTTAGGGCACATCTATCACTGAAGTATCATTGTTTCCAATCTAATTAGAAGAAGAAGAGAGCAAGTCCCAGTCCCTTCAACCCGAACACGAGCAACAAAAACAACACCAACACGACTGATCGCCGAACTCCATGATGGCCTTCCTTGAGGACCCACGCATTCGCCAACGCTGGAATCAAATATCGCAAAATGCCGAGATTGCCACTGAAAACGCTGCGGCTAGCATCTGGTCTTTCCAACAAGAGTTCATCAACCCGTGCCTAACCTCGCTTACCGAACACATCGACCAATGTACATCTATATGCCTGGGCGATCGAGAAGAGCGCGCGCGTCGCCAGCGTGAACGTGAAAGGGCCCGCGCCGAGTACTCATTCGACTTTTACGACGATTGGGCGCGCGATGAGGGATCCATCAGCGGAGGTGTTGGTGCAAGTGTTAGCAATCTTTTGGGAAGCTGGTCGAATGACGATTGGGATAGATTGTTAGCCGGCTCTGGCGCTACACGACGGTTCGGCGATGGCGTGGTAGACCAAGCACCGCGGAAGAAGCGCAGTATGAGCTACGGCACTAGAAGGCGCGGCGCTGAACAGGACCCGACAGTAATCCCTAGTACGCAGCCTATTGGAATATTAGGACGACTACCATGGAAAATCGGCGGAACACTGAGATATAAACCAAGTGCAGCTGACCTGCAAGATCATCCTTTCAGACAGAGTCAAGGGGAACATGCAGCGCTACTCGGCCATCCTGAAGGAGAAGAGTATTTCCGAGGCACCGAACAACCGATACAATCCCGCACCCGTAGAAATACTACAGGGTCCCGGGCAACGTCAGGCTCATATCGATCAAGGGGCGATCTTTTCCCTAGTGATGGAGAAGGCGATGAAGATGCTGTTCCGCTTAATGACGAGTTTTCCATCGACTTTGAGAGATCAGATGATAGAAGCAGCAATCGGACTTGCAGTAGCAAGGGAAAATACCCCGCGAGGGGCAGCCGCCAGATATCGCGTACTGTATCACGCAGTACGGTGACATCAAACTATTCGACTATATTACCTCTACAACCACAAGGTGGTATCTCAATTTCATCAACTCCCGAAAACAGAAGTATGGCCCAGTCATTGGAAGACTTGAAGCAGGAGGAGGAAGATATCCGTCGCCACGAGGATGAGGAGGTGCAGAACAAGCGTCGGGCTGCTGCTAGACGAGCCATTGAACGTGGACTTCTCGAGCAACAAAAACCCTCGCAGCAGATGACGGTGGACTTGACGGCGAGTTCTGGTTATATGGCTTCCAGACCAGATGTCACAGAAGATGTGATTTATATTGCCGGAACACAGGCCAAGAAACCTGCAGTCATGTCACCAGAAGCTGAACACCCACCACATATGCAAGCCCACATCGAACAGGTTGAGGTTTTGTCTGACAAGCCTTCAGCTATCTATTGCTTAGAACAACCGGCTCCATTAGACAACAAAAAACAACAACAGCGACAAAACCAGCAGGCTGAGGAACAGACACATAACCCACAAAAGCCAATCTATACAGATTCGTTTGTTGGAAATCCTAAGGAAGCTTCATCGGGGTTCGTGCCTGCGCGACTTCCACGCTTTGACTAGGCAAAGTGCTACATGCAAGGAAATAAGTCGACCGCCGGTCATATACAAATATAAAGGTTGGGATAGAACAGGCTGATATACGAGGCGATAGCTAGGAAAATGTGCTTTCAGTGCATCATGAGGGACTGAAAAAACATAACTTCATTTTACCATTGTATCTTGAAGTTGCAGTAACCGTCGCTATTTCCTTAATTTTATTTCGAACCTATCTTGTGTCAAGAAGGAACAGAGAGCGTCTGAATGCTCTGCTGGTTCGCGGGATCACGCTACAGTAGTTTGCAGCCCGAAGGACAATTAGGCAAATACCGTCTCGGGACATGGATTTGCCTTCTTTTGCGACTATATATAAGATTGGAGATGCTTCTGCAAGTATATGAGATTGAATCTACCATGAAGCTTATTATTCATACTAAGAAAGAGTCAAACTATCACCCGGAAAAAAATCAAAGTATGGCGTGAATAACTGCAGCTATAGATGAGATATAAAGTTTGATCAAGTAGTAGGAACCAGCAACTGAGGAATAAGCAATACCTTTGTTAGTTATCCTACCCATGCGATAATATACATATGACATGGGCACATGTGTACATACATGTTATATATAAACTACTAGAACCTGACCGCCTCTCCAGCCAGCCATCTAGAGAAGTGAAAGCGTAACGTAATCAGTTTACCCATACCCCTTGATGATTGGAGAGAAACGAAGACCTCAAAGAAAAAAGTCATTAATCGCACCGCAAATTTTTTTTACTCACACTGCATCCATTGGTATATATGAAAATAGGTACATATACATCGGGTGGATTCTCACTCTTTCGATCTATGTACAGCATCGAGTTTGAACTCTCAAGCTGAAAGATGGCAGAAAAGGTATTTTATATCGAATATAGCTTAGCGTATATTTGCAGCCAATATAATTAAAGACGGAGACCCCCCACTAGATGTACCTTTTTTCTTATTCTTATCAGTGGAAGCGCCGCGATCAACAAAAATTCCATGATTGAGGGAGAAAGGCATGAATAGTACACCACTAATCACGAGCGGAGATATGTGCTTATTCAGCCATAGGCAAGCTGGAAAAGGAATCCTCGCAGTGAACCTCTAGACCAAACACGGACAGTTAGCTGGTCATATTTTGCATATGGTCGATTCAAAGAAGATATTGCCGAGGAAGTTAGAAACGCCAAACAAAGTCTGTTTGCCGTAGCTGTTGAAAATGGATTCAAGACGCGTAGTCTTGCCCCCTACATAATGGAAGGTTGTCTGGGCCTTTGGCGGTTGAGGCGCCCTGAGAAGAAAATGGAAAAATAAATTTATCAGACATAAATATGGCACTGGGAATGTGTTGCGGCCGAAAGACCAACGAAGTGGCAGGTGCGGCAAGAATATGTGGGGCTATTGCTGTCTGGCTTCTCCGAAACCTTCAATGCAGCGCAGTAGAGAACATTGCGATATCTGTATGGGCACTCGCGCTATGAAGTGTCACATGAGGACTTACTCACTAATTCTTGTGTCATCTTACATAGTAGCGGGGCAAACAAACTAGCCTGCTTTTTCTTCTCGTCTTCCTTGTAGGAGGCTGTCATATCTTTCTAGATAAAGGAGCCGTGCGCGAACATCCTATCTAGGAAACTACACAAGGTAGTACTACTAATATGGTCGGTTTCTGGGCTGTTCGTTGCCTTGTTGTTGTAAAAGATGGTTTTATTGTTTATAAAGAACATCAAGGAAGAACAAATGATCCAGCATGCGGGCAAGACAAGAGAAGAGATCTTCACAAATCCCTGCAACGCTTGTCATTTCCAGTACTGGGGCTGCTTCGTACCACAGAGGAAGCAATGGGAGGTTTAGGCCGAGGCCGAATACAACTAGGATGCTATATATTTCGGATCTGCTGGCAAGATGCAGTTGGTTCTGGGGGCGTCCATCGTCACTGGGACTGGCGGATTGTCACGTACCCAGTTGTTGATTCCATATCCTTGGGATTTGTGGACGGTTGGCCGTGTTCCGAAACAGCACACGCAGAAGCAACGGTGGGCTTTGCAATTCGCTGCCTACCCCCCAAACAAAAAGCCGCTTACAGATGGACTTGGCAACAGGCGATTGGTAATATTGTAACGTAGCTAGTAGCTTGATTTTCATATCCACTATCCACTATCCACCCATCATCAAATCATGATGCATGCACATGCTTTCATAACTTTGAGTCTCGACATCAATATATAAACATCTACGTGACCAGACATGGACCACTGACCATGAGCGCAAGTAACGCAAGCAAAACAAGCGAATTGGCCAGTGCGCTAGCTTGCTGGGGGATATGGGCTACTTAGGCAGTGGAAACACAATATTGTATCGTACCATCGATAATGAAGGGCGGCGAGAGGAGTCTTTCCAGAACGCCGAACCGCGCTGGCGGTAAAGTAGAGGGCATGGACCAGGTGTACAAAAAGGGTAGACAGCCATACGGATCTTGCATGCTGCGGTGTTGGCTTCTTGTTCTAATTTCTACTGATTTCCGTTATGATAAGAGACGGCGGCTCTACTGAATATTTCTAGTAGACTGTTACTCGCCTCAAAGTTCAGTTCGCACCCCCCCCCCCCCCCCTCTCCATCCCCTTCACGAAGACAAGCCATACTTACGAAAAGCGCATAAGTTTGTTTTAAAAATAATATTCCGGGGTAGTAGTTGAATACATGAGATAGATATACTACTGACACGATTGTTCCGTCGATGGGGGCTACTCGATATTTATAACGTGACGGGGGTTCCCGTTGCTTTTGTCGGACCTGGTTCCCAGTCTATTGCCTGTTCTCAAGTTCTATGTCCTCCTAGTCGTTGAATCCTTACCTCTTCGTCTCATATTCTTTTCCTTTCTACTTTGTTTCTTTGTGCTATAATAAAACTTTAACTTTGATACTGTGAGCTTGGCGAGGCCAAACATTAAGAGTTAAACAGGTGTATTGTCTAAACACTTCAAGCATTGAGCCTTCTCTATTCTTTACCAATATTCATAGCCTACATTAACACAATGGCATCAGCAGGACCATTGGTGACGCCTCTGACTGAGGCACTCGCGATACGGCACCCTATAGTACAAGGCGCCATGGCAATGACATCTGGCCCACGTCTGGCCGCCGCCGTCTCAAACGCCGGAGGACTCGGGGTAATCGCTAGCTTCGAGTGTACGCCTGATGAACTACGTGCCCAGATCAGAGAACTCAAAGCACATCTTTCCTCACCAGACCTTCCATTTGGCATCAACGTGCCCATCATCAAGGTCGGCAATGGTGCACGAAAGACCAACCATGACTACACTAACGGCCACATAAACGAAATTGTCGATGTAGTGATAAACAGCGGCGCAAAGCTGTTTGTTGCCGCAGCTGGCCTACCGACACCGGAGATGGTGGATAAGATTCACGACAAGGGCATATTGATTGCCATCATGGCTGGCCATCCAACTCACGCTAGAAAGGGACTCGAGCGCGGCGTCGACATTATCGCTGCGCAGGGTACCGAAGCTGGCGGCCATACCGGAGAAATCGGGTCCACTGTACTCCTACCATCGATATTAGATGTAGCACGAAACTTCCACCCACCACTTCTCAATGGACAGACCGCGATAGTCGTAGCAGCCGGCGGCCTTGTTGATGGCCGAGGGCTCGCAGCCGCTCTGGTTCAGGGCGCCGCTGGAGCATGGGTTGGAACCCGGTTTATCGCCAGCAACGAAGCAGCAACGAGCATAGCACACAAGCAGGCTGTGATCCAGGCAAACGTGGAAAGCACACAGCTTACATATGCCATCACAGGCCGACCACTGCGTGTACGACCAAACTGGTATGTGAAGAGCTGGCACACAGACAAACTGGAGGAGATTCGGCAATTGTGTGCAAAGGGTATCGTACCGATGAAGAAAGACCAAAAAGAAGGCAAGAAGACTGAGATGCCGTTCTTGATGGGACAAGGTGCGGGGTTGATCGCCGCCATCAAGCCGGCAGCAGAGATCGTGACAGACTTTGTGGACGAAGCTACAAAGCTCTTGCAACAAGGGTATTCGCGAATAAACGTGAAATCGAAACTCTAGGGCTGAGATGTTAGCAAGGAATTTTTAATGTGTTAGCGGGAATGGAAAAAAGAGGTTCGAAGAGGTAAGAACCAGGCTTACATAGATTACAGTTAATAATTTTTTTTTTGTTTTGTCCTATAGTAGCTTTCATATCATACATATAATGACCTGTCAGTTGCGATTATCCGGAATTCAACGTCGTAGATTTTGAGTGATATTGACACGCAACATTAAGTTTACTCTAGATTTAGTAATTTTCTAGATTATTTACCGTGTAGTTGGTCAATGACGATGTCATACCTAACTAGTACAACTACTAATATCTACCAAGGTTGTACAGACTAACTATATTTTGGAGGTTAAAAAGGATATTATAATATGCCTGACTAACTATGTAGTATTATCTCATCAATCTGGGCTTGATAAGTGGTCACAACTTGAGACGGAACTGAGTTAAGAAGAAGTCTACATCGTAGATATACATCAAAACTGGCCAATGAAGCGAAACAAGAAACGAAGGCAAATATGGGTTTCGAGGATATCAAAGAATAAGTACTTGGCTTTTGAAATTATAGATACCTACTACATATACACGTGTACTATTCTTTGACACTGCTTGCATCTGTAGCTTCTATTTGTAATGGCTCAGTATAGATATCCACGGAGATTGTCGCTTCAGCAAAGTCTTCGAGCTCTTCAGTGACTGTCTTTAACTTTTCCTTGACAGCGATAGCACCTTCAAAACCAACGATATGGCGAGCTGGTGGGTTCTCGTGACCACCAATAGCTGCCAATGCATGGACTGTTTCCATGACGAGCTGGTCCATGGCAGCTGGCGGAATGCTTGGATATCGAGTGATGAGTTCGTGCCGTGGTGGATTTGACCGAGCTAGATGCTGCGAAGACGCATCTGTCGGGGAGTCAGTACTGGCCGTCATTTGGGCTTGTGGTATAGCTGTATCAGGATTCATGTTAAGGACATTGGTTAGCATGTCTCTGATACGAGGCGCCGGGTTTGTATGTGCATCGTAAGCAGGCAATGAAGGAGCGAAAACAATCTTATTAGTCAAAGACTGTATCTCTTTGTTCGGCTGTACGATGGTGAGCTTGATGTTGAAAGGTGCTACCTCGTATGCTAGCGAATCGCAAAACCCTTCCAAGGCCCATGTCGCAGCCGTATACATCGGCATTCCTGGCGTGCCGATATGGCCTCCAATGCTTGTGAGAACCAGAATATGGCCATTATGCTGGACCCTGAGCAACGGAAGAGCTGCCTTGATAAAGTTGATTTGTGAGAAGAAGATGGACTCAAACTGATCTCGCACAAGATTCTGAGTGACAGGAGTAGTAGAAAGCTCCTCTACAGTTCCAACAACAGCTACAAGATGTTAATATCGAAACTGCTGGCTAATCAAGTATGGGTTTTGCATACCTTCCGACTTGCAACATAAGAGGATATCGATTTTCTTAAATACATGGACAGCCTCAGCAACTGCCGCAATGCATTGGCCCATGTTTCGGCCATCGCAGCGGATTCCTCGCAGCCTATCCTTCCAGCCGTCTCGATCTTTGCGATCACTCTTGCATTCGTCTACAAGCTCCCGGAACTCCATACTTCGCTCTTCATCCTCGATTTCTTGAGGGGGTAGGCACGCTACAACATAGTCGCCATGAGCTAGAAGCAGCCGAATCAGACGGATTTGGAGGGGAGAGAGCGCCGAAGTTAGTAGCCACGTCCGCGGAGAGTTGTGAGTCGCTAAAGGTGTTAGGATAGTCTTTTTAAGTGGTACACAAGGAAAGCCGGATAAGCAAACTCACGGAAAGCGGCAGTTGGAAGCGGAACAGGGTCGGTATCTAGTTTTCGGTCATTCATGTCTAGAGAGTTTCTCATAGAACTGAAATTCTTCTTCGATATCTGTGATGTTTATGGTTGGAATAAGCCTTGGAACTACGGATTAGATACGAACATAAGAGTATTCGCATTCACTTATTGTTCTAAACAGGGTTTGTACCATAACCCTTAAAACAACTATTGTTGTGCTATAAGTCGGGCTAAACTTCCCCTGAAAATTACGTGAAGCTTCTCTAAGCTAGCACCACTGTAGTTGGCACAACTGTAAAGTCTGTCATTTTAGTGGAAAATAGGTACTGAGAGGATTGGCCTTGTGTAAAAAAAAAAAAAAAAAGGATCATTTTCACTAAAAGTTAAGGTTTATGTGTCGCAGTTGCTTGATTGTCAGCTCGATTCAGTTGTCAATTGAGAAGCAATTAACAGCGCGTGATCTGGAGCTGTCTTTCAGCCTTGCTATGAGCTACTGTTCATCACTCGCTGCCAGCTTTAGTCTTCCCGCCGCTGTCAAACCCGGATACAGCCAGCCACGATCTAGTCCTTTCTTGCTTTGGCGCCCGGACTGCTAGAGCTCAATCGACAAGACAATCCCCCGCGATTAGCTGCCCTAGCTTCTACAAAATTGTCATTTGTCACAAAAATCCCCTCCCCTACCCTGTAACTCTCTCTGTCCAGCTTCCAGCTCTCTCTATCAGGTCCTCGCTTCAAAACTCCGACCAAGCTCTGAGCTTGAAGTTTCGTTTCCCGAACTCTGCTTGACGTCAGGATCTTTATGACCTGACCCGCACTTTCAACACCGACGACAACCCGATACCATCCAACCAGCTGGTCCCGTTCTATATCCGCTCCACATCCTCTGTGTCGCCTGACCGCCCGGCGATGCGATCATGAACCCTCTTGATCCCATGCTGCCCTTCGCCCCGGCGCGGGTGCGAGCGCTGCTGCTCCCCTTGGGCCCAATCCGGAGTGAGCGCTTCGCGTCGTTTGTCGAGCGCCTACAAGCTGAAAGCATTGTTCTCTTAAAAGATGTACCCGCTGACTCACGACCAAATCGCAGTAAGACGTTCTCCCGATAAAGCTCTGTAGACAATGGCTCGCCTATGTTGTGCTGTGCTATATACCGTACTAACCAGGTATCGTGACCTCCTCATAGACATGTTCTCGCCTCTGACGTACCCCGATGGCGCTATGTTCTACGAGCTGCTTACCTACATGCCGCCTGCCTCGCATCTCGCGTTGTCGCCCTTCGATCTGTACCGCGAACCGCTTGCTATCCTGGCCATTGCTGACGGCACTGAACTGACACGGTCGACGTATAATGCAGGCGCTGCTGCTGCTAGTACCCCTACCATGCTTGCTGAGAAGAACATCCGGGCTTTGTACCAGGAGCTGGAAGGACTGCGCGACCAGTACCACAAAGCTCTTGTTCACCAGATTGTTCTCTTTGACCATGACGACTCGCCAGAAAAACACATCCCAATTCCAGAAGGCATCATCCCGATCCCCACTGCCGAGAAGACGAACCGGTCACCACTTAAGACGGTCATGTGTGACCTCTCATCTACCTTGTTAGCAGAGATGAACACTCTTGCCAAGTCTATTGAAGGCTTAGGATACATTGATTCGCCAGGGCAACTATTGGGTGCCACTCGCGGCCGCCCGCCTGCTGACGATAATCGGAGGATATCTCAATTTGCGTCTCTCACAAGCCGGTCGTCGGCTGGTGCCGGGGCACGGAGTCAAAGCCGCATGTCAATGCCTCCGCTAATGCACGGCTTGACAACAACAGGGACTACGCGACGACCATCAACACCTGGGCCCGGACCAGATGGTACCATTTCAGAGAGTGGACCGGATAGCGGCCGGTCAACGCCGGATTTCGGACCTCGATCTCGAACAGTGACGCCAGACGGTTTCCGATCCCCTCCTCCAGATCGGGTTAGTGTTCAGGGCTTTGGATCGGGCGGCCTGAATGAGAAATTGCGCATGAAAGGCAAAAGTCGTGTGCAAGTCATTATCGGCTCTATGTACCTTCAGAGTGGCCGCTGGCCGGATGCTTTGAAAGAGCTCGCCGAAGCCTCTGCAGCTTTGCGCGGTGCAAACGATCATGTGTGGAATGGTAAAGCCCTCGAGCTCATCATTTGCTGCCTGTTTGCTCTTGGATGGGCCGGTCTAGAGTTTGCCGTGCCAAATGTATGCATATCAGCTCTTGATCGTTCGATACCAGAAGCAAAGCCTGATCCAAGTGATCCTGACCAGCCAAGGCATACAAGAGCACTCCAGGCTATGCTCCCTGAACTATTAGATCGTATACTTGGTTTTTACTCTCGTGTTTCTACCGAAAAACTGCCTCAATTCCCCATGTCAGAGGCCATCATCCGCTCCTGTAAAATTATGAGTGCTCTTCACCATACCGATGGCATCCTCAACAAAACATGTTTTGATATATTAGTGGAAGGAAAATGGCCTGAGAAGCAACTAACTACTTCTCCTCGTTTCACAATTACACCCACCCGCCAAAGTATTGTTGCCTTGTTGTTTAGGGCCTTCCCTGCTTCATCGACGGAGTTGTTGACTGTCGTAGATCGTGCTGCGATATTAAGTGGCATTTCGTTTGTCTTGGGGAAGATTGGGTTTCAACGCAAAAAGGCAATGGTTGCCCGAGAGCTCATGTCAGTATTAATCAGTGGCTTGGTCGAGGCGCGGACACGTGGTGCGGCTGATGTCGGTATCCATCCTGCTGCAGGCCTTGTATCTTTGACTGGGCCTGGAGCTCATACCAAAGGCGCTACTTTAGAACTACAAGAAGAAGACGTCGAGCAGGGAATTGGAAACCTACTAGATGTCATCTGTCGTAATTACGGCGTGATTGACTTTGATATGCCTGCAAAGATGGGTACGCCAAGTGAGCTTTCAGAGAATCTAGAAGCTATTGTATCTCGTGTTAGAAGGCAGTCTGCAGCTCGACTCTATGGCTTCCCCGGAGTTAAACTCAATATCCTTAGGGCATGTATCAACTTTTGCGAAGCTCTGCCCGACTTTCAGGGAGTACTTAAGTATTCCAGTGATCTTTTGAGAACAGCAGGCTCGGGAGTAGCACCCGGGCCTCGAGGAGACGATGCTTCGCCGATGATACCACGGGAAGAGCAAACAAGATTGCTCTCCAACATCTCAAAAACGTACGATTTATCACGGCGCCTAGGAATGAATGACATGGCTGCGGAGTATTGGGATGAGTTCCTAGTGCGTGGCATCAGTCTTGAGCCATTACATGAGACTAAGGCCCCGGTGCAACATGCTAAGAGCATCATTCCGGGAGCCACTATCTCGCGAGCATCTCAAGACGTAAACCCGTTCATCTACAACCCTTTTTTAAAGAAGGACGAGAAACAAGCGCAACAGACACTAGTTGCGATGGAACCCGCCACATTCAGAGTAACTCTACAGAACCCTTATGATATAGAGGTCGATATCGAGTCTATTTCGTTAGTGGGCGATGGTATCAAGTTTGTGTCAAGTAAAGAACATGTAGTTATTGGTTCGTACCGCACTCACGTGGCACGAGTCGTAGGATTACCACAAGAAAGCGGCACTCTTAAAGTGACTGGAGTAATGATCAAGGTTCTTGGCTGTCGTGAACGTCTCTTCCCAATCTTCCACGAGAGATGGGCTCCTTCGCCCGAATTCAAGATTAAGGCTATTGGCATGAAGTCTCTACAACATAGCATTGAGACTGAGTCACAGGGCTCGCCCCCATTAACATCAAACTCTCTAGACCTTAAGGTCATCCAAGCACAGCCAATTGTTGTTGTCAAGTCGACGACGCTTCCGCAGTCTTCCGTTATGATCTTGGAAGGTGAGAGACAACGATTCGAAGTTACTTTGCAAAACATGTCTCAGGCAGTTCCAGTTGACTTTATTCTATTCTCGTTCGACGACTCAACACAAGGGCCGCTTCGAGCTGCATTGCAGAACAGAGAATCCACGCCCAGCGAAATGTACGAGTATGAGCTGATTTTGATGAAGAAGCAAGTACTGCGTATTTCTAAACGGCCTAACGAAAAACGATTTATTGCCCCTGGAGGTTGTGTCACATACGAGTTTGAGATTCTGGGTAAGCCCGGCCTTACTACAGCATCGATCCAAATCGATTATGCCAATCTTGGGGGCAGTCCAGACGACCTTGGGCCGCAGTTCCATACACGCCGCATCAGCTTTCCTATCACAATTACCGTGAACGGTAGCGTTGAGATTGCCAAATGCGATGTTATCTCACTGGCGGGCAATATACCAGCCCCCTTCTGGAGTCATGTGCAATCCACACCCAAAGACCAAATCTCTACATCGTCTTCTTTCTTGGGCGAAACGACACGCCGCGAGGAAGTCGATTCAGAAAACTACTGTCTACTGTCTCTTGACTTGAGGAATCTATGGCCCAGTAACATCCAGGTAACACTCTCGGCAGGAGATTCCGTATGTATAGACGAATTCGTACTACCTGGGAACACAGCCCGGGTAGTTTTACCAATACGTCGCCTGTACATTGACGATCCCCACGCAGCCATTCCAGCCCTCAACCCCAACCGCCATCGGCAATTTGTGGTATCTGCCAGTAAGATCACCCCTGACACAGAGCGAAATGTGCGCGAGGCTTTCTGGTACCGCGAGAAGATCCTGGACAGCCTACAAGCAACGTGGAAAACAACTAGCGGTCCTCGACACAGCGGCGCCGTCGAGCTTCGCGGCATCCGACTGACATCGCGCATGATCGAGGCCGTTAAGATTGACGATGTGGGCATTGGCCTTTCGGTTGAAGATGCCCAAGGCAAGGACACCGGCCGCATGATGACAGTTGATGCATTCTCGCAAATCCGCATACGTGTGACGAATCGCTCTGCCCAGCCCATCTTTCCCCTCGTACGTTTGATGCCGACACTCTGCCACCGGCCTGCAAACATCGCCATGGAAAGCACTAGAAAGTTTGCCTGGAACGGGACATTGCAACGGCGCCTTCCGCTGCTTGAGGCTAAGTCTAGTAAAGATGTTGTAATCGGCTTCACAGCGCTATGCCGCGGCGAATTCGAGATCACAGCCACGGTAGAAGAAGCTATGCTGTACGAGAGTGAGAAGGATAAGGCTGAGCGCGAGCAAAGAAAGCAGGGACGTGCCCGGGCGGACACTGAAACTCTAATGAAGGCGGCAGTGGCGTTGGGAATTAAGGAACGCCGGATGTGGCACACGCGGCAGCCATGCGTCTTTACGGTCAAAGACGAAGTGTAGGTGTTCATCAGTGACTGATAGATTAAGATTAAGAAAGGGACGGGCTATAAATGAATGCGTCCATGGACTACACATAAAATGTCTTCTTTTGCATCAAGACAAGGCATTTACTTTACATAATTGATACCACTTCTATACCTTCTTACATGCTTTGAACCCTAGAACTACTACATGTTGTGTTGTATTTCTATTCTGCTTGTTGCTATGTTTTGCCACTGATTCGACCACAAACCCTGTTATAACCCTAAAAGATATACACTACCAGAAAATATTTTGATAGCCATGCCTTTCCGTGTGTGACTTACAAGAAATTCAACGTCTTGATTTGTCCGGCAGTCTAGATGACATAAAACTGACCACTCGGAATTTGCCATCTCTAGGCCTTCCTCGAACAGACGCCCAAGTCTTTAACCGTTAAGAAAGTTGGGCATCATCATATCTAGAGATTAAATATGACATCATCGCCGACTATGGCTCGTCGCATTGTCTTTCTCGATGCCTATGACTCGTTTACCAACAATATCGTTGCGATGCTGAAAAGCATTTCCGGCGTGTCTGTGAGTGTCATAAAAATTGACGAGCCCGAGCTATATGCCGAAGAGTGCACGCCCGAGCTGCTCTCCAAGTTCCGCGAGGAACTCGCCCGCTTCGATGCTGTAGTGTGCGGACCTGGACCTGGATCGTCTGATTACGCTGCCGACGTCGGCCTCATGCGCTGGTTGTGGGAACTAAGTGACCAGAGCAACGAGCAGGAGCCTATGATCCCAGTCCTGGGAATTTGTTTGGGGTTCCAGAGCCTTTCACGCCACTATGGCGGAAGCATTCGTCGGCTACGTGGTGGGTTACATGGAATGGTACGGCCTGTCATTCATAGAGGACTTGCATCAGAGACTGGAAATATGTCTGACGTGTTTTATGCAACAAGCGACAATATCTTCAACGGTGTTCCACAGTTCAAGGCTACACTCTACCATAGCCTGTGTGTTTCTCTAGGCCAGGACGATGTTCCAGAGGCAGAGTGGCAATCTCAGAAGTGGAAGCCGTTTGCTTCAGCCCCGGAACTAATCCCTCTTGCATGGCATGTGGAAGAACGCAATGGTCAAACTCTAGAGCGCATTCTAATGGGCGTAAAGCATGCAACAAAGCCGCTATGGGGCCTGCAATATCACCCTGAGTCGGCATGCACGGAGGCTGAGAACACCCAGGCTATATTTAACTGGCTTCTTGCGGCTGGACGCTGGAATAGTGAGAACAACCGTGTCGCCAGTCTTGTAGGAGAACCGCAAATTGCAGCCGACAGTCTCGTACCTAGCCATCTATCTGCCCTAGTAACTTTTAGAAAACAACAACATGGAGGTATTGGAAACGGACAATCGTCTATTCCGGTGAAGCTTGTTCAACGAAGACTTCAGCTACCACCAGGCGTGGAAGCACCTGATCTCTTAGAGATACTGCAGAAACCGGCGGGAGACCAGATTGTCCTGGATTCGTCAAACTACAACGTTCCACTGCCACCAAAGACCGCCGATGTCCGCGGCACACACAGCATAGTTGCCCTGGACGTTGAACAGTCCATGCGGATCGAATACAGAGTCGGGGAACATAGCGCAGTTGCTTCGTATCCGGCAGAAGCCATAGGAAGCGAAAGACGACGCGAGACTATTCCTTTTGAAGGCCTTTATGAAAACATATGGCAGTTGCTAGCGGATATTCTAGCCAAGAGTCAGATCCCACGCCCGGACAGAGACGCTTCAAGCCCGTTCTTGGGCGGATTTATGGGCTATCTAACCTACGAGATGGGCTTGGAAAACATCGGAGTCAAACTTGGCAAACAAGATCGAGGTCATGATAGACCAGACCTCTGTTTCGTCTGGGTCACTAAGAGTCTTGTGATTAACCACCGCCAGGGTTTTGTCGACGTTCAGTACTTACAAGATGCAAATGCTCCAGACAGCGCTTGGATGGAATGGGCGACGCAAACACTGCAAGCCTCAGCATTATGGGAGACACAAATCAAAAAAGGTACGGCAAGTACCAACGGTGCTGTCTCACCCCCTATCACAACAATTCCATGTGAAGCATCACTCACGAGACCCGGCGTTGTTGTACCTTCTCCAGATCGTTATGAGGCTGCGGTCTGTGAGTGCCAGCAATACATCGCAGCCGGTGAGTCGTACGAACTCTGTTTGACTGATCAGACGACGATATCGTTGCCGGTTGCGCCTGGCTGTAGCCCCGATAATTCTCGGTGGCAGATGTTCCGCTCGCTACGCCAACGACAGCCCGTACCGTTCGGATCGTATATGCGTCTTGGCAGCGTTACACTAATCAGTTCATCGCCCGAGCGGTTTCTGAGCACCAGCTCTAGTGGCCTTTGTACCATGCGGCCTATGAAGGGCACGATACGCAAATCCGACGCCGTACAGACTGTCGAACAGGCTGAGAAATTACTCCACATCCCAAAGGAAATTGCCGAGAACCTCATGATTGTGGATCTCGTCCGGCACGATTTGCAGACGGTGTGTGCGGCAGGCGCCGTGACTCCGATACATCTGATGAAGGTGGAGGAATACGCCACTGTGTTCACCATGGTGACGATCATCGAGGCCCAGTTGCCATCTTCTGGTAACTATACGGGCCTGGATGCGCTTGCTGCTACATTTCCGCCAGGAAGCATGACTGGAGCCCCAAAGAAACGTAGCTGTAACATCCTCACGGAAATTGAGCGCCGTATCGAGCGAAGCATGTACTCGGGAGTTGTTGGCTATATCGACGTTGCTGGCCAAGCGGACTGGAGCGTAACTATTCGCAGCTTGTTTAGCTGGGATGATGAGGCCACTGTTGACGAAGCTGTTGGCTCGCGTTTGGAACTTTGGAGAATCGGCGCTGGTGGTGCAGTCACTACTTTAAGCACGGCCAAGGGAGAAACAGAGGAGATGTACTTAAAGCTAGCTGGACCTCTTGGCGTTCTTGAAGCTTTGAACTTGTAAGAAAGCTATACGAGAAATGGATGTAAGGATATAGGGGGGCAAAAAAAAAAAAAGAGAATGCAAGAATGCATTATTATTGCTACTACGGGCGTTATTATCACAGTTCATATTCGGAGTTTTGTGTTTTTGTATGGGCTGGACAGCACAAAGTGTTTAGCATGTTATAGAATCACCGACTTCAATAGTCATATATCGAGATCTTAGCATCCAAATTTCCATACCGGCAGAATATTGCATATGCTACATATCGTGGTATGCATTATGAGACAATAGATATGCATACTTCGTAAGATGATAGCGAGAGATAAAACACAATTTCGTCAAGACAATACAGGCAAACGCAACAGACGACAAGAAAGAGCAAAACTATTATGCTGGATGGAAACAGTAGAGTTACAAAGTCATATACGTGTGTTCCGGACTATTATTGAAAAAGTTCTGGCGTACGCAACAGAAATTCGTTCGAGGACCCGTCAGCAAGAGGCAATGATCGATGACGTAGAGACCCAATGATATAGCGGCGTTTAGAAATCCTGATCCTCGGTGAAGAACATGCCAAAGCTGATGATAGTGCCATAGATAAGCAGGCCACCGATGATTGACATGATCATAGCTTCAATTTGGATCAAACCAGCGTGTGCAAGAATGATTGGTAGAACTAGATAAAAAGATAAAAGGTTAGGAAAATGTACAATGATCTGATCTATTGAGAAGACGTCGTTAGCCAACTTACTAGCACCCATTACCACCAGGAAACCAGTCGCAAAACGGCCAAGATCTAAGACAGCTGATGCCTCGTTAACAGCAAAGTCATCGGGATTCGCGCAGTGTCCACAGATCCAGTTTGGCAGCGGCGCCAAAACATAGGTTGCCACGACCAGCAACGGGTAGTAGACTTTGAACAGTGCGCAGGACAAAATGACGAGCAGAAAGCCCAGCGCAAGCACGAATGACAGTGCAATAATAGTTTTGAGGCCAGCAGCAGTCATTTTGGGCAGTATTGGCGGGTTTTAGCAATGAGGTTTTGTTCGGAGGTTATATTGACTGAAGAAGACGCTCGGCTTAGGCGGGCAAGAGTATGAGAGACGCTGGCGTTCTTTCGTTCGTGGTAGGATCCGAGATGAGGTGCAGAGTTACAGAAGAACTATAATATATATAGATAGCAAGTATCGTTGTCGCGACTGATAAGTAATCGTAGTGAGACCAATCGGGTGGTTTCAAGTCGTATGGAAGCGTGTAATCGGGGTTAGATTGAAAAAGAGGTTCGCGACAAATTGGCAGAAACTCGATATGAAAGAAAGCCTGGCTAGGTGGGTTCGGTAACCGGACCGTCAATACCAGATATAGACGAGTTTAGAAGAGATATATTGATGTATAGTGAAAACAGCCCAGGAGATTGAATGTGACTAGAAAAAGCACCGGTTATCGCGACAAGAGATAGGTTGATTATGGGCCGTTTTAACTTGAAAAGTTGGAGGTTTGTGTCGATTAACGTTGCGGCCGAGCATGATAGCGCTTGAATGGAGTCACGTGATATGGGAGGGTTTAGGTGTGTGTAGAGAACCAAGGGAACTAACTATATGGATATTTCGGCAGCTTTTTAGTTACAATCCATATTAATGCAGTGTGAACTGTTTACTATGCTAAGTAGCGACAAGCGATTCATTATAACAGGCCGTACGTCTTTGGCCATGAAGCTCCTCATGTTTGCTGAAGGATAGAAGAATGCCCGCGCTTGTCTCTGATAGGCTTAGCACAAGCTGGGCATGATGCCTGTCCCACCTATTCTTGTAGGTAAACTTTACATGCACCAGTACTAGCAGTAACAAGTAGTAATAGCCCCAGCGGCCCAAAAAATGGGCCGCTCAAAAACTAAGGTCAACGAAAGCTCAAGCTGCCTAGCCTTTAGGTTTTGGTGCTGGATTGACGAACACTTGACAGCCTTGAAAGCAAGCATCTGCATCTTAACCCTCATCCAACCAACTACAGAAGCATTTTCGAGCTTTGCCAACACCACGCGCGAGATTAATTACTAGTACTATTTGCACTGCTTTCTAGTCCTACAGCTCTGCTTTGCTCGACAAATTCCTTTTGCACACTATATCTCGTCCGTCATTCGCTGCATAGCCTTGCTTCTTCCAGCTTCAACCCCCGCGGCCTGCAACCACTACATATTTCATACAGAACGGCCAAACCTACGACGACATCATGTTCCGCAACAACTACGACAACGACACTGTCACCTTGTACGTTTGCATAGTCCCCGCTCAGCCCTTATAGCCCGTTACAATGGCTTCAGAGCTCCAGCAATCGCCATACACAGCTTGGCCCAGAGCTTCTATCTCGTAGCAACTTTAGCTCTGCCCATAGATAGTGTACTAACGTGAATTGCGTTGTAAAGCTCGCCGCAAGGCCGTATTTTCCAGATTGAATATGCTACTGAGGCAGTAAAGCAAGGTTCCGTTGTTGTCGGCCTTACTAGCAAGACATACGCCGTTCTGTGCGCTGTCAAGGTACTTTTATCTCTCTTACCCCCACCATGCCACCCATAGTTACCAGGAGGCTAATATTCGTGTCTTTCTCTCTACAGCGCAATGCCGAAGAACTCTCCTCATACCAAAAGAAGCTTTTTACGATTGATGAGCACCTCGGTGTTGCCATTGCCGGTCTGACTTCAGATGCCCGTGTGCTTTCCAACTTCATGAAGAACCAGTGCCTTGGCTATCGCTTCACCATGAACCGCGCCATGCAGGTCGGTGACATTGTGAGCGAGATCGGCGATAAGGCACAGTACAACACGCAACACTACGGCAAGCGCCCTTACGGCGTCGGCCTGCTAGTGGCCGGTGTCGATGCGGAAGGCCCGCACCTGTTCGAGTTCCAACCCAGCGGCATGACTGAGGAAGTTGTCGCGTTCGCCATCGGTGCGCGTTCGCAAATGGCCCGCACATACCTGGAGCGCAACTTGAGCAAGTTTGCCGACTGCGACCGCGAGGAGCTCATTATCCACGGCCTCCAGGCGCTAAAGGAGTCACTGGTGCAAGATCGCGAGCTGACTGTCGATAACCTGAGCATTGGCTTTGTTGGCTGCGGTGGCCCCAAGAATAAGGTCACTGAGCCATTCAAGGTGTACGATGAGCAGGCCGTCAAGCCGTGGTTGGACCGTCTTGCAGAGGCTGAGCAGGACGAAGAAGAGACCCCGGCGGCAGTCGCAGAGGCTGATACTATGGACACGAGCAGTTAAGTTGCAGGAAACCAATAACTGCAGATGAAACAAGAGAACGAAAGCATAAATGATACAATGACATTGACAACAAACGATATTATATCGCTACTTATCTCAATACCATTAACTACAGGTGACTCGGCATGGCTTGCATCTCTGGGAGATATTTTGACATTTACTTGATAGATAAACACTGCAAGTCAGTGTTGTCGTTGTGAACGAAGTTATGTGATTGTTGTAAATTCAAAGAATTACTAGTAGTCTAATTGCATCATAAATCAAAGTATGCAGAAATGGGATCATCAATCATAACGCCTCCACTTCCCGTCCAGCACACGCCTCATTAAGTGAGTCTATCATCACGAAGGGAGTCATATGCCCTATACCGATCCAGTCTACTCCTTTCCCCATTGCAGGTTGAAGGTTGACGTAGACTGCTTGTAATTCTTGAGCGCCTCGATAGCAGCCTCAGCGTCCGTAGCCGTAGCAATAATGCTCACATTATCGCCCTTGATAAAACCAGCACCATGGGCGTTTTTGACCCAGTCAATCAAGCCATCATAGAAGCCATTGACGTTGAACAGCACAATGCCGCTAGTGTGGATGCCCAGCTGGTTCCAGGTGACAGTCTCAAAAACCTCTTCTAGTGTGCCGTAGCCGCCAGCCAGTGCTACAAAGCCCGAGCCGGGACCACCAGCAAAAACTTCCTGGGCCATTAGCCGCTTGCGTGTGTGCATGTCGGGCACGATGGTGGTGCGGCCGTACACGCTCTCGGTCGGCACGAAGACGTTGTCGGTAGTTTGCGTGGCATAGGTATCGTCGCGTTCATAGTGAATGAGCGCTTCAGGAATGATGCCATGTACAGAGTCTGGGCCTTTGAGGGCGACCAGAGTCTTAGCGATTTCGCCCATCAGACCGACAGTGCCGCCGCCATAAACTATAGAGGAGAGATAAGGGGTTAGCATAACCATCCTAGCCTGGTGTATAGCGATATGCTGTCGCAGTGGAAACTTACCTAGATCGATGTCGTGTTCAGCCATAGCCCGGGCTAGCGCTTGGGCAGCCTCAACATGGGCTGGATCCGTGCCGGGCGACGAGCCGCAGTACACGCAGATCTTAGTACGGAGGACAACTTCGGCAGTAGTCATCATGGAACAATTGCGTATGAGCTGGGAGAGAAGAGATACAAACAGAAAGAGGTGGCTGATATATATTTATAAAAAAAAAATGAGAGTGAAAGTAGGATTGCTCAAATTGGGCAGAATGTCTCAAGAAGACAAAGCTTACAGTCACCTATAGCAAAACTTAGAGAATGGGACAGTCGTCTAGCAATAACTGGACATCAATGAAGTCTTGGTGGGGTTCGTTTGACTGGTGGTTTATTCTTAGAATAATATCACTTTTGGTTGATGCAGTTTCATAGAGTAAGAGAATCGAGAATAGAATAGTTAATAGGAAGATAGCTAGTAGTAATACTATCTCAAAACAGCACGCTTGGGATGAATACAGGTTGGTAATACTAACTTGGCAGAGCCCAGTCGGGTTATTTAATCCGAGTTCTGCAACGAGAAACTAGAACAGATATAGGCGGGGAATTTTTATACGTCCCATGAAGCCACCACTCATAACTTGACGTAAATTTGATAGCGTAATGGATAAGTATTAGTGTAGTTGGCGTGTACTAGTAATCGCTATCGAGTGGCATAATTGCCAGCTTAGCTTGAAGGCCAGTCCAGACTCTGATATAGAATTCAACGCCTTCAGGGGATATCAAAAAAGGGCAATGACAAGCGCCTATATGGGAGTTTAGAGAGAAATCCTGTTTTCAGGGAGAAATCACAGATTCATCGATAGCCAGGTTGGATTAGATCAGATTGAAAGTCCACCTAATTCATAAAGAGCATATAACTCTATGGCTAACTTAGCTAACTAGAAACACAAAAACAGCCACACCACTGGCCACACATTGGTAACCATCGCCCCTCCCTGCAGTTCTGCCCTCTTGAGAGAAGCACCGGGGGAGTAACTAATGAAGTAGGGAGTAGCGAGGATCTATCTATTTGGCGGATGCTTGAAGGGTAAACAGATGGTTCAAATAATCTTGTAGTAGAGTCAGATAGTTTGTTTTTTTCTTTTCAATCAATAATCCTATCAAGCTGCTAGAACTATGAAGATACCAGAGACAGATAGTTATGCCAAGCCATGGTACATGTTCTCATAGTTCTGTAGACTTATTCTAACAGCTTGTGCTTAGCAACAACTTTACTAATCGGCATATCACAATGCGCCAGCAATATAGGGCAAGCATGCATACCCGAACCAATTCTTCACGATTGAGGGGCCTGATATGACACGGCATCAACATAAGCCATAGTCTGCGCAGGCAGCCATAGACGTGACTAAAAATTCCGAAATCTTAGATTGTAAGCAACACAAAATAGTTTACAACGTATAAAAGTCCTGGTCTGGTTATAATCAGGCGTAGTGGTAAATAATACGTGCATATCCGAGAATAGTACCAAGTATCCAATTACATGAAGTTTAACTAGTACGTGAAAAAGCAGAGTGCTTTGCAGTAGATACATATGCACCAGTTTATTCAAGATACAGATCTTATACACTTTAGAATCAAACTACTACAACAGCTTCAAACATTCAATGGCCAACGATCTTATATAATGAAAGATCGCCTTCTTCGCGCGCTTAACACGTATTATATCAGACTCAGCGTGGTGTCGTCGTTGATTCTTCCGCAGGCATCAATTGTCGCCTCGCCACCAATGACATTGCCTCCACGAACGACAATCTACCAGGGGGATTGTTAGTGAGGTATTCAATAGTTATACAATAGGTATACAGAAGCACGGGCTATGTTTGCTTACCTCGCCTTCAATCTTGTAGTCCTTGTTGATAAATTTGCCCTTGTCCCGGAGCCACAGCTCCACACTAGCAGCCGGTGGGCCAAAGTGAGCGGCCTTACCATCTTGCACCCTGTAGTCGTACCAGAGAGACTGAGCGATGGAACCCACAGCTTTGGAAGTAATCAGAGCATGCACAACACGCGCTCCCGTCAATGCGCGCAGATCGGAAGCTGTTTTGCTAGTCAAGACGGGCTTGACGCCCGCCTTCTCGGCAATGTAAATTACACGCGGGGTTGACCCCTCCTTGCCTAGGCCTGGAACACCAGACGTCTCAAAACCAGCCAGAAGGCCGCTCTGGCCAGGCCAAATACCAAAGTTCTCAAGCTTGCGCAGACGGAGTTGATGGGCCCACTTGTTAATAAGTGAGGACTGCACAGCAGCGATGTTATCGGCGTGATAAGTAAGAGCTTGTTCGACAGAGGCAACGACGATAGTAGCAGTAACACCCTGGGTAGCCAGCTCCAAACTAGCATCCTTACCGGCAACAGAGTTCAGTGCAACATTAGCGTTGCTAAACAGGGCCACGAGAGTCAGGACTAGAGTGAAGTGGTTGGTCAAGGACTCAGCAGGAACGAATGTATCCTTAGGGTTGAAGGTCTCAGAGGAGGGGATGGCAGCTAGCTGAGAAGCCATGGCAGCAACAAATTGCTTCTGGTTTACGGCAATCATATCATCAGACTTGCCGCCGAAGAACACGATGCCAGCAGGGGCAATAGCAGTGTCGGTAGAAAGCTCGGGCGCCTCAGCGGTCTTGTTGACGATATCAGTCCACGTGGAAACACAGACACCAGTGGCAGCACTATCAGGCAGCTTGTTCCAATCCATAGAGCTTGTACCCTCGTCAACGACCCAGATGATCTGTCGAAGTGCCTTGTACGATTCGGAAATGGTGTCGAAGGGGAACACACCGGGAGCAGATACGACAGTATCGGCAGCAGAACGACGAAGCATAGCCACAAGCTCTGACGGCGGCACATTGTAAGGAATCAAGATGACGGTTAGATTGGGGAAGAAGGAGCAGGCAAAAATCGTGAGGAGGAGCTCGATCGAGTTGGGCAGGTATACAGCAACGCGGATACCACCGTTCTGGGCGATGTGGTCTCCGATGAGGGCAATTTGGCGAGTGAGGGCATCTACAGACAAACAAAAGATAAGGGTTAGCTAGTGTAAGTAAGAGCATTACTTTGGGCCGAAAGAAGCTATAACATACCGGTATCGTAAGCTTCGACCTTTTCGACTCCGTGGACGGTCAAAATTTTGCTCTTCTCGCCCTTATCAGAGCCCTTGACAAACTTGCGCCAGACATCACGAATATCTCCGTCTCTACCACGTGAGAACTTGGCCGCAGTTTCGTCGACAATATCCAAGCCCTTGGCCAGGCCATTGAAGCCTAACGCCGCCGCCCTGTAGATGGCCGATTCGCCGGGGTTCCGCATCTCTGTACGCGAGGCCTGCCGGGCGAGCTGCATCGGATGAAGCTCCGAATCGTAGGTCCAGACGGAAGAGATAACCCACAAGCTGAGCAGCGTAATTGTCAGCAACGTGGTAGATAGCGACCACTGGTCAACACCATCCTGCGCCCACATCTTCAAGATGACAACCACACGTGAGGTGAAAGGGAGCTCCTTCAGATTTGGAACGGGGAACTCTGCGGGATCCATTATGGCAATTTGTCCAAGGCAAGGTATTATAATGGGTTTCTTGGTATATGCGAAGTCGGTTTGTGGAAATGACTATGGTACAACAAATGCACTGGATTCAAGGCAGTGGAGAGAATTATCGCGTGGTCTGCGTGCCTCTAAAAGTTCGATTGGCGCAAATCAGATAGTAAAAATGCCACTAGCAGCAAGCTCTCTAGCCGGCCAGTTCCGTGGTAGTTAGTACCTGCGGGGATCCTTGGCCAGGCAAACAATAGATGAAAACGGCTAAAGACGATAACAATTACACCGTGGTTTGTGCTAATGCTGACGGGATGTGTTTGAGGATAGATGGATTGGCTAGCAGAGATCCAGCTCGTTAAAAATTGGAAGTTTTCACTGAAGATATACCGAGAAAATTAGGATTCCTGGTAGGCATACGTTGCCAACTGAAATCGAGCCACTGCGCCGCTGGGCCACACTCCGTCTAATATTTCGAAATAGCACTGACGCTCATCTCAAACACTGTCCCATTGGCTCTGAGTGTGATACATGTGGGGCTATGTATTTCGAGCCCAATGTCTATACAAAAACTTTAAATTATTAGTAGTATCATCACTCTCTTTCAAAGATAAATGACACCAAATACAACTGAATAATCGTCAAGTCACGGCTGTCGGGATTTTAGCGCGCCAAGCGCGCATTCTACGTCTTTGCTTGCATGCACTTAGCATCATGCGTATTACTTATTTAGCACTAGATTGTGAAAGGTATGGCAAAGAAGCTGCAATGTTTATTGTGACTTCTCGGTTCAACCGTCTGAGGATAGTCCCGAACTAAGCTTGACTTTGTGATGCCACATTGATCGAATAATTAAATAACTTAAGAGGCTTCCAGATACTAACGTTTCATGGCCAATAAATGCATCTTGTACCACCACTACCAGCAAGCGTCTGGAATCGCTAGTGCCCGACAACGGCAGTGGTAGTGGTATAAAAATTCCCCCCAAAAAAATCACAATATCTTCCCGTCACCTCACCACAAGCTCATTAACAAGAAAGTAGACATAAATACAGCCCAATAATTAAACAAAAAAATTATGAAAATGTTAAAAGAAAAAGGCTGCAATGGCCGTGGAATGTGAAGATCCAGAGAGAGGAAGCGCGTCGTCTGTGGCGATAAAGAGACAAGAACAAGCAGCATCCAGTAGCAGATATCTCTACTGAGCCGAACTATGTTGACCTGAAAGAATAGAGCCACACAATTATCTTCACCTAATCCTCGGAGATGTCTTGTATAGAGCGTAGTCGTGTATGGGTGTAATCATGGCTGTTGTAGCCCCGTTGTCTATGCCAAGATAGGGATGCTCGCAAACAATGCGAGTGGTATCCCAGCTCTGGCCCAGACGGAATGAGCCTCGAAGCATGTGAAAGAAATATAAAAGACATGAGACCGTGAGAAAAACAGCTCTTTTTGAGGGTCCAGAAGAACCGAGAAAATCAACTTTTGTCTAATGTTGCGTCATTTTGGTTGTGCGAAAACCCCATGACCCGCCACCTCTATCGTCGAAAGCAACCAAATGCCTCTGTGGTTTGGAAGACACGACCATGACTAAAACTCGTGATGTAAAAGTGCAAGAAACCAACAGGCTAAATATATCCCGTCTCGTCTCGCCTTGCCGTGCTCTCCACGCCCGCTGTAGGATCTTCATAAAACAAATATCTAGTAGCCCATATTAGTCAGGCCACAGATCCTCTATCAGGCGCATCAAGCGTAATCGTCGTGAAAGTGCAAATGCCATGTCATAATCGTGTCCCAGCCGATCTAAAAGGGTATAAAGCATGGGAGTGAAGAAAACACCAGAGGATATCAAAAAGAAAGGCCCTTCTATCATGATCCGTATCATGTGTCGTTCGTATGCTCAAACCCCAAAGAAATGTCCGTCCAAATTTCGAGTCATGGAAACCGTTCGCTATGAAATATCCATGGGTATGACGAGAATGTAACAAAATGTGAAAAAAAAAAAGAACCAAGGTAACGAAAAGAAACAAAGTATCAAAAGAAGAAAGAATGCAGGAAAAGATAGGAAAAGGAGAAAAAAAACGCCGCCCGTGACAGATCCTTACTAATGATCGCCTTTTGAAATGTTATAACGGCGAAACAAATAAGAAGATGCCCGGAACATTTACTCCCAGAACGATCCTACAGTCTAAGAGAACATGTCTTTCACCGAAGTACAACTTCGAGGAATGTAGTTCTAGTAGATGTAGTAGGATGTAAGTACATTGAGAAGGCGGGAGTATACCTGCTCAGCGTAAGGGTGTGGTATGTTTACCACCAACCGCCCTGCTGGCCGCCGGGGTTTCCATAGCTGCCGCCGCCACCACCACTACCGTAGCCGCCGCCGTAGCCACCGCCGCCGTAGCCACCTGAGCCACCGTTAAAGCCACCACCAGAGCCGCCTCCGGAGCCGCCAAAGCCACCACCACCGCCGCCACCGTTGTACTTACGGAAATCACGGTTGGCCTGGCCACGACCACCACCACCACCACCACGGCCGCGGCCACCGCGGCCGCCACCGCCACCACCGTAAGAAGATTCGCGTGCGATGGTCTCTAGGAAAGCAGGAACCTCTTGGTTAGCCTCCTTGAGAAGATCAAGAAGCTCACGAACGATGCCACGGTTACCACGGTTGAAGAAAGCAGTAGCCTCGCCAGTGTTTCCAGCACGACCAGTACGACCAATACGGTGAACATAGTCGTCAACATCGGTAGGCAGATCGTAGTTCACGACGTGAGTTACATTGGGGATATCCAAACCACGAGCGGCAACAGCAGTAGCAACCAGAATAGGGCAGCGGCCATTACGAAAGTATTCCAAAGCACGCTCACGCTCACGCTGAGTACGGTCACCGTGAATAGAGGTAGCGGGGAAGTTCTGATTGATCAAGAAGTCAGACAGCGAGTCGGCCATGCGCTTAGTCTCGACGAAAATGAGAGTAAGGCCACCAGCCTTAGTGTGAAGGATGTCGAGAAGAACAGAGCGCTTGTCAACATCCTCAACATACTCAACTTTCTGAGTAATGTTCTCAGAAGTAGAACCGACACGACCAACTGACAGGAAAATGTAGTCCTTCAAGAAATCGCGGGCCAGAACCTGAATATCACGGGGGAAAGTGGCAGAAAACATGAGAGCTTGGCGGTTTTCAACAGAAGGCATATCCTCCTCGTTGACAATACGACGAATCTGGGGCTCAAAACCCATGTCAAGCATGCGATCAGCCTCATCAAGGACTAGATACTTTATGTTTTGAAGCGAGATACGTCCACGCTCAATAAGATCGATTAAACGACCAGGAGTAGCAACCAGCAAATCGCAACCACGCTCAATCTGACGCAGCTGAGAGCCGATATCGGCACCACCGTATACGACACAAGGACGAACCCACGAACGGTAAGCAAACTTGCGAGACTCCTCGTAGATCTGAGAAACCAGCTCACGAGTGGGAGCCAGAATCAAAGACGTAGGGTAGGCCTTACGCTGGCGACCGAAGCCACCGGCACCAGCCGGAAGAGGCGAGGGGCCGTGAATGAAAGCTTGGGAAAGAATGGGGAACAAAAAGCCACCAGTCTTGCCCGAACCAGTCTGGGCGCAGGCCATAAGATCACGACCACCCATGACGATGGGAATAGAGTACTTTTGAACAGGGGTAGGGACCTTGTAGCGGGAAAGCTCAATGTTGCGGATGAGGTGCTCCTCCAGAGGGGGGATGCTGAAGGTCAGAACAGGTTCAGGAACATCCTGACCAGAAACTTCGACAGGAATGTCATCATACTTCTCAAAGTTGATACCGGTATGCTGCTTAGACGGATCGTCAGGAGTGCCGAATAACTCGCGCTCAACACGAGGGTTGGCAGGGCCGGCGATGTGCTTGCCATCACGCCATTCACCATCACCGGAACCACGGTTAGAGGCAGTCTGGCCGCCAGCATCACCACCAGCAGAAGCACGGTTGTTGTAGTTGCTGTGGCCACCACCACGATTGTTGTTCCAGCCACCACGGCCACCACCACGGCCGCCAGAGTTACCTTCGCTCCAGTTACGGTTGCCGCCCTCGTTTTGAGGGGGGGGACGGCTGTTGTTGCTATTATAAGAGTTAGTAAAAGTTATTAAGTAGACTTATAGGTAGTCTTACCCAGAGCCTCCGCCACCTTGCTTACGCATGTGGGGGGGAACGTACGAACGGCCACCATTCTGGTGGTTGTTGTGGTGAGCCGGCTGCTGCTGCTGGGCCGGCTGCGCGGGCTGTCCACCCTCAGTGATGGAAAGACCACCAATGTTAAGCTGTTCAGCCATGTTGAAGTTGTATGTCAAGTCGGTAGAGGTTCGTGATTGTTTATTGTTGAAACTCCGCGTTAAGACTACGTGAAGAAGCGAGGGATATAAAGCAAGGCAACTGGAGTAATTAAGATAGTTGAGTTTGATTGTTGTTTTTGGAAGAGCGAACTGAGGATATACCGGTGCGCCTAAGGACCAAAAGATAATGTAGAAGAGGAAGAAAAAAGAAAAAGATGTCTCGCGTGTTTCCTCTGGAAGGACAAGAAAATAATCTTCGAATGAAAGACAAGAGGTATCCAGTCTGAGCACAAGAAAATGGAATAGAAGAAGATGGATGAATCCCTTTTCCTCAAAAGTGAAAAAGGTAGTGTGAAGGGGGGAGGATGGAGGAGGGAGAAAAATTTCAAGAAAAGGTTTCTGAAGGAAGAGAAGGATATGTGGAAACATAAATACCAGCTCGTCCAGCACGAAAGTGCCACTCACTACCCACCGCCTGCGCCCACACCATGTACGCACTAAAAACGCAGTGGCCCCCCAGCTATGCTCCCAAACACAGCCCAAGCCATTGCTACACTACCAAAATTGCCCACGCTCACCTAGTCTCCGTTATGTTGCCACTATCAACCTGAATTTTCATCACCTTGACTGGAGGATTTTGTTCCTCATGAAGGCAAATCGTCGACAAAACCTTTAGTCTCACGCCAGAACATTTATTCTCTTTAGTTCAAAGTCCCGAACGTTCCTTTCAACTCCAGACCGTCGAATTATTTGCTCTATGCTAGTCCGCCTATAGGCAGCACGGCCAAAATTTGAAGGCGGTGAAGAACTAATAGCGCTCACAACAATAATAAACAACAATAATATCAACAACACAACCATAGCAGTAACAACAAGATAGATAGTAACAACAACAATAACAATATTGGCACTACTTCTTCTTCCCCCGTCTCGAAAATTCATATGTTATACAACTGTTATCTGTTTATTTTTATTAGCGATGCCCCTGATAGTCCGTAACTGCTCGAAGTGAACACGAGCAACAAGATAACAACATAAAAACTGGTGTCCTCGGCTTACTGTGTTGTTCATCAAACATGGATCCGTAATAAGCCACAATTGCCGATAGTGCTTTAGTTAGTATGTATAGATACTTTTCGGCACAGCAAAAACTCAACCAAGAAATCACTACCGCTTTACCAAGTTAGTATATTTGCTAGACTCAATGTCAATGAATTGCTAGCAGCATTGTGGCAGATTACTTGGCGAGTTTATGAATTTTAGGTGAAAGATTTGTGTAGTCATCACATCGAGGGGTCACCGTTATTCTAGCATATACTATTTAGAAAGAGTGAAACGCGGGTTGTAAGGACCCTTTTTTTCTGTGCGGGCGACTCAAAATAAAAATCCAGCTCCATAACAAGACCTTCACGCTGCAAATGCATAATCTTCAAATAAGCAAATATCGGCAGTCCGGAGATAGGTAAACCAAAAGATAACAAATAGTGATGTGATAGGTACACGTTGATCAGAAGCTTCGGCCACGTAGTAGCAACACAACGTTTGACACTTGTTCAAACAATAAGTAGCCATGTTGTTAGAAATATGTGTTAATGAAGTTAAATATTCTTATTCTGTATTAGATAGTACTAACATAGTTCACCGCAAAATACAGATTATTTTAAGTGTGCTTCCGAAAACAGACCTTAGGGTTATACATAGCAACGTGCCGCTAAACCCATGACCTCCATCAACGATGTTTTAACTTGGACCCCTGAAAAGTTAATATATGAATAGACCACAAAGAAGCAAAGGACCTCATTCCTCATATGCTAAAGCCGAATTTAAATATGTTTCATAGAGTCTAATGTGCTTGACTCACTTCAACGTTAGGGACTACAGAATGTGCTAACCGCCGTCCTGGTCGACTAATTTATGAAGCCGCTCTGTCATGTTATTGGTAGTTACCGATAAACCTTGACTACTGCATTGCAGGCCTGTTTGAGCAAGCGCCAGAAGCTATCTAGAACGGGTTGAAATGACACTTCAAGCCTGTTTATCAGGCTTTCAAATATTCTATTTATTGGGCTTGGAAGCCCTGCCCTGTCTTGGAACCAACTTGTGACTTGATCTTTTTCACGACATCGAACATCATGAGTGACACAACTAAACTTGAATGGAAGGTTGGTATGAAGGGATACTTCGAAAGGTGTTTCACAAGTATGCAACTATCCACGCCGTGATCCTAAAACGCCTACTGCTCTGTGCATATTATGTAGTATTAACTTTTTTCTAGATCCCGGATTCTATTCCTACTTCGTCAGCTTCACTACTGTCGTACTATGTAGTAGGTCATGGTGCTACCCGACACTGATCAAAACGAGATGAACTAGGCTGACATGGACGAACTAAACAGTCGTGCTGATCTTGGCACCTAGCACTTTTATGATTGCTATTGAGAATGTAGAGTCAGACCAGTCTATCAAGGTTGGATATATAAGTCAGTTATTGATTCTATCCATCAGTCTTGCAGAATGGTCCGGGTTTATGATGGCTAACATCTATATACAGGATATTGTGTCAGAACACCCGATGCTTCGTATTGCAAATGGCATGTTACAAAAGCACATCACGTACTAGGCACCAATACCACCAACAACTCGACAGGCAACATAGATTCGCTGGTCGATATTGCCTCGGCCTTCCAGAGTCCGGTTATGCTCACGGTATTTGCAGCTAGTATCCTATCAAGCCTAGCATTGTGCGCCACTATTACAGTCATTACTATCTGGCCTTCAAAGGCTATAATCCAGCCCTGTCGTCTCCATGAGTTTCACCCAGTCCACCGGGAGAAGGTCCCGTTTCTGATTTTGACTAGGCGAAGTATTTCAAACTTTGCACAGGCTTGCGGGTTCTTTGCTTCTGCATGCTGGGGTGTCTTGGCCATTGGTACATTCCTCACCTTCGAGATGGCGCGAAAAGTCTCAAATATTACTCGGTTGCTCAAGATGAGCCCAGGCCCCACGGGATTCGCTATAGTATGGGTGCTGTTTGTAGGATCGGGTGTAATGCAGGGTCTACTGTATGTGATCTTGCATTGCCTATCCAAAAGACGGCCTATGTAGTGGTTCGAGGCGTATTCGTGACTGTAGATACTCATCTGGCTAGAGCATATAATGATAGCGGTACAAGTAATCACGACAAGGTCCTGGTAGACCTATGAGTAATTGTAAAGAGAGATCGCTATTTATCAAGATGAACTCAGATGGGGCTTTGGTTTATAATTTGAGTTACTGGTGTCAAGAGGGCTTGTCTGTTGACAACCCATGAGTAGTTTGTATCTTGAAAGTAGAGAAACAAGGCGAATCATAACAAAATCATAGCATTTCAATTTACGCCATCTTCACCACCTTGTCGTCGTCAAACTCAATGTCCTGAATACCATTCTTCGTTACCACCTTCACCGTCATGCCTTTGAAATCGATAGGCAATCTGCGTTTAAGCTCGTCGGTGCACATGTTTAGTAGCTTGATACCCTGGCCAAGCGTAATATCGGGATGGTGATGCTTGTCGAGAATTGAGAGACAGTAGTATCTATACGCATAGTTCATTAGTATCCATAATACAGGGTAGACACGGCATATCCAACATACTGAGCATAGCCGTGAGCGGCATAAGGAACGGGGGCGAGCGATGCGAGGTAGTCTAGCCAGAATAGGCTGGGCTTCTGAGTGATTGGATCAACACCACCGAGAAGTAGGTTGACGTTGTACGGATTGCGTGATCGTAAGCTTGACGCAAGCTCTCCACGCACAAAATGGGCAAGAGCAGTGGGCGAAAGATCATTATCATTGCGCATAGAGTAAAGTTGGGCGTTTGCTTGAATATACTCGGCGAATTGGACTATATGGTGAGATTTTAAGGTTAGCACTGGCTAGGTCTTGCGCACTTAGATCTGAGCACGGCTGGGAATGGCGGGGTTCATTGCATAGTAAACACATACTAGTATCTCCAGCCTCTCCGCTGAACGCCATGAGTGTAGAGCTGTTGAGTGATCTGGTCTTGTCGTCGGCAGCTTTTAGAATGGTAGCACCACGCATCGCAGCCTTGGAGGCGGCGATGATGGTAAAGTCCTGACCAGTGATACCCAGAAGAACTTCCCTGTCAAGTAGATAGATAGATGTTAGTTATGGGCACTAGACGGCCATAGGTTTAGAACAGTGATACGACTAACATTGTGCTTTAATATGTGGACTGTGAACTAGTGAAAGATTATGAGCAATGTGTGAAGCTCAATTAGAGATTGCAGTGTTTTATAAGTTTGTATTGGTGAGCTATCGTGATGTTGATCCTGCAGATGTTACAGGCCAATGATGCTCAACTTGGCTGGTCGTCAAAAAGCTTGTCAGCCTTGAGCTCTGTCGTACCTTGACTTCCGCCTATTTGGAGCTATACCAGTAACCCATAACCCACTGTAACTTATTGTCGCTGACGCGCGCTTTCGACAGCCTGATTCCTCAGTTCAAGCCAGTATGTGCCGGATCTCACCGCCTACCAATCCTGACTATCTGCCCCGCTGATTATCCGACGGAACTTTTTAGTGGGTATACCAACTTTTTTTTTTCTTATCAGGCAAAACTGGCAAAAAAAGTTAGATAATTTGAAACGAACGGCCCGTCGCCCATCATAGTGAAGGTTTTCTCAACCATCAGGACCGGTATCGATCTTCTACGAAATAATTGGGCCCCAACATATAGTCTCACCTGAGCCATGTCGTCCTTCTTTACCGTCCCTGGCCAGAAGAAACGGAAGCGGGTCGCGGCCAGCGATGCTCCGTCTGCCCCCAAGCGTCCAATGCCCTCGAGATCGAAGCCGAACTACAGCACCAACAAGAGAAAAGTCTCAACAAAGCAAAGCGTCCCCGACGATGACGAGAGCATATCTGGCAGCAGTTCTGACTCAGAGGCTGCCGAGTCTGCTGCTGAAAATATCGAGGACAGCAACGCTGAGTTGTCGTCTGAAGATGAGGGCGAAACCGCCGCCGAACGCCGTCTGCGCCTCGCTGAACGCTACCTCGACAACGTCAAGCAGGAAGTTGACACGATAGGATTCGATGCAGCCGATATCGACCGTGACATGATTGCGGAAAGACTTGTAGAGGATGTTGCTGAATCCAAGGGAAAGGTCTACCGTAACCTGATGGACGATCTTGCATTCGACAGGGCTAGTCATTCTCAATGGAAGGCTAATTCTCATACCTTTACTTCGATCGCCGTCAACGAGCCCTTCGCATACACCGTTACTAAGGATATCTACCTTCAAAAATGGAGAATTCAAGATCTTCCTCGGAACCAGTTCCCACAAACAACTCGTCGCAAGCCGCAGAAGCCCCCGGCACCACCTCGCAAGAAGCCTACGCTCGTATCCTGGATAAAGGGCGATCGCAAGAAGGCCAAGGATCGTGAATACAAACGCCATGTTGACGAAGTACTATGTGTGGCTGTTTCCCCTGATGGAAAGTTCCTTGCGACGGGAGGCGCTGATCGGCGGTTGATCATCTACAGCGCTGAGACGCTCGCTCCACTCAAGGTCTTTACCCATCACCGAGACAGCGTCACCGGTCTTGCTTTCCGCCGTGGCACCAACCAACTCTTCTCCTGCTCCAAAGATCGCACAATAAAGGTGTGGAGTTTAAACGAGCTAGCATACGTTGAGACTCTATTCGGCCACCAGGATGATGTAGTAGATGTGGCTGCCCTTGCGCAAGAACGCTGTGTCAGTGTAGGTTCGCGAGATCGGACGGCTCGTCTATGGAAAGTTGCGGAGGAATCACAGTTAGTATTCCGCGGTGGTTCTTCTGATAAAAAGAATAAGCATGTTGAACCCAAACTTCAGCGTGTACCCCATGAAGGTACCATGGACCGCGTGGCTATGATCGATGACGAGCTGTTTGTGACTGGCAGTGATAACGGTTCACTGTCGCTCTGGAGTGTGACCAAGAAGAAACCAATGCACATTACTCCTACGGCTCATGGTTTTGAGCCTCGTTTACTACCAACCCAGGCTTCCGCCGAAATTAATGCCGGCTCCGACGTCGTCCCCGACCCATCTCCTCGTTACATCACGGCACTACGCACCGTTCCTTACTCTGACGTTATCCTCAGCGGTAGTTGGGACGGCTACATCCGTGTATGGCGGTTAAGCGAGGATAAACGTAGCCTCGAGCCTGCTGGAGTGATCGGCCTTCCAGAACCTGAGACGAGCGAGGATGACGCCATGTCTGTTGACACCGAGAACGAGCCTTTTTTGATTAAGGGTGTCGTCAACGACATCGATCTGTTTGAGCGTGGCGACCGCGGCCAAGATGGTCTCTGTGTTGTCGTCGCTGTCGGCAAGGAACACCGTTTTGGCCGTTGGAAGACAGTCTCTGGCGGTCGTAATGGCGGTGTTGTCTTTGAAATTCCCCGTGGTGCCTCAAAAGATAAATCTGTTGAACAAGAGAAGTCAGAAGGCCTATCCGAAAGCTCCGAGTAAACTGTTCTCCATCATTCAAATAGCCTGCCGGCAACATGTATAGTCGGCAACTTTCGTTGACGCCTTTTTTTTTTCATCATTTTGTATCTTTTCTTGGTTTTTTCTGTTGCCATGCTCTAGACGATAATCTTCTTTCGCAGTTGGTTTATTTCCTTTCATCATTTTTGTTCTTGGGCGACACCTACGGCGTTTATGAATCTTCACCCTCTTTTTGTCACATTAAATTTCTCTACATCTTTACCGTTGAGCACTGTACATCACAAGCACCAGGCGGACGACCATGACCTTGTACTTGGTCTGCGTGTCTGTCATCTAGCAGGCTGGTAATGGGCATCAAGGAAAAGTTACTTTACATTACATTATCACTATCACTACTAGTTACTACCATATTAGCATATATAAGCATGTTGTCTTTAATATATACAGGCGTGGTAAGCCAATTTTATAATTCATTACTTGTCTTTGTCACATGAAGGTCAAGTTCCATCTTGTGTTCAAGTCATTTAAATGGCTGATAGTTGTACTTTTCCAACTACTAGGGTGTATTTGCTACATACCGTATGTAATAGATGTCAAATTTTTAGTGGAAATAACGCCTGTACATGATAATTGCTATGAACGCCGGCAAATCAATTTTTCACCGCAAGCCTCACAAGTAACTAACGCGCGCAAGACGGCGGCTTATTTAGAACACAAGTAAACACAAGAAAATCATACAAAATCTATGGAGAGTAGCACAACTTGATAACAAAGCACAATACAGAAAGTAGAGGCTGTTTCCAGTTTGGAAGCAGATGAATGACGCTAGCTAGAATACGAAAAGAGGGAGAAAGCAAACATAAAGGACGGTGAGATCAAGACTGCGGCACATCAATACCCAAAAGGCAAGTAATTTAGTCTGATATATCAATGATAGCACCTTGTGCCCTAGATGCAGGTTGTGTATGAGATGACTGGGTTTTGATGCGGTCGCCCTTCCTGGAATAAGTTTGGTAAACTCTCGAATGGACAGTAGTAGAAAACAGAGGTGGTGGGTTATTATTGGTCATATCGCGAGACGCGCGCTGAGAAGTACCAGGTTTGTTTATCACTGTCACTTTCTCAAGAATGATATCGTGATCTGATTTGGCAGACTTGTCTGCTTCCATCTCGTCTTCAAGCTTTGAAATAATACCAAACAATTGCTTGGCTTGAGGAGTTGATGGCTGTTGTAGAGGCCGGTTGATGTTACTATCCTCGGCAGACTTGCGGCGTTTTGCTTTAGAGGGCTCACCGGCATTTATGTTCATCGCTGAGTTCTTGGGAATACTGAACGGCAAGGATTTTAATATAACCCCCAATGTCTTCTGAGTTGGTACTAGTTCGTTGAAGCTAGATGTAATGACACTGGGCGTGGCTAAAATGATAGGCGGCGATTTTAGATATTCGTGACGGGAACGTTTAGACACTGGTCCAAATTCTTCGTTATCGTCGTCTTCCCCGAGCGCTGAGAAGTATGAATTAGACTCCTCACCGCTGCTATCAGTTTTCTTGGGGCTATCCAATGGCGACATGTTTTGTGTTATGCTGTCGTCCACTTCCATGGATTCAGGATGTATACGCGCATGCTTAGACAGACATAACTCGAGGCGGTGAGAACGTCGATGGCCATCGTGGTCCTCTTTTTCACGATTTGCTGGATTAGCCCGTGGCGTATGAGTTTCACGGTTATGAGTAGACTCGCGTTTCCGCTTTGCAGACCCTGGAACCACTGGGCATAGTTCTGGTCTTGGTTTGAGGGGCGATGACATGCTAGCTAACTTCTGAGGATTACTTTTGATCCCAGAATCGACAACACGTTGTGGGATTTTCTCAGATGATACTACCACCTCAGGTGACGCAGGAATTGGACGAGACGGAGGCGTTGTTGGTCTAGAATCATCATCATCTACCTGGGCTGAGATAGGTGAGGCATTCTTTCTCTGCTTTAACCGCATCCTATTCTTCTTCCTTTCGACTAACAGACGAGCAGACTCCTCCACATACTCATCTTCAAGCTTGAAAATAGTCTCCCGGATCTTGTGGCGTAACTCAGAAGGCTCAAAGTCACAAATTGGAGCTTGTTTTTCGATAATAGCTTTGGAGAAGTTATCCGGATCTTTGAGAAAGGACTCGATGAACCCAAGAACAAACACACCACAGTCACATCCATTGGATTGCTGTAGAATATTTTTCGCAGTTAAACCTAAGGAAAGTGGCACTGATATAGTGATACCCTTACGAGCATAAAGCTCGGCTATAAGATAGTTGCGAAGAGTTGTGCATGCCATAGAATGAGTACTGCCAAGAGAGTCAAGAGTTATGATGCGAATGTCTTCTGGATCTGAATTCCAAAACCCAGACCGCTTCTTAGCATTAATCTGGGGATCAGTGAATTCTGATTTAGAATCATCGTCAATTGGCACAGTCTTGAAAGTTGTTTCTGGCTGAAGAATAAGCTTCCCGGGGTGGCAGATGATGGCGAGATACCAATGCGCGGCCTCATTGATTGGTACAACGATATAGTCATATTCAAAAAGATCTACACCCGCCGTCCATTTCTTGACGTTGTCATAATTGATCGCGGAGCCACGGGCAGCAGGCTTCACGCAAGGGAAAAAGTAAGTGTTCATAAAATACACTTTAGGGATTTTTCCGGTAGTGTTTTGTAGACGTTGCTGCTTCAAGAAATTTATGTAACAGAGTATGATGTTGTCGTTCAAGAATGTGCCCTCATCGAGACGTTCGATATCATCTGCGTCGACAGTAGCCCGATCACGTCCCGTACGTGGGTAAACAAGCGTTTCTTTCCATTTGAGCTTCCAGTCTGGGTGTTCCTCAGTCCAAACAGCTGATGGCAGTGAGAAAGTATTGTTCTGGCGGGGTTGTCGCTTCGGGCGTTCGGACAGTAGACCTTGTGACTGGACCGGAGGGCCCCTGGATCGGGTTTGCCGGGCTGAGATATCGATACTTTTGCCTGTTGCATCACGTATAGTTTCCAGGGGAGTCGCTCGGATAGAGTCCCGAAGTCCAGATCGATCATCGGATAACAAGCTATTATACTTGTGTACCATGGGATATTCCTCAGTTATTTGCTGCATCACGTCGGAGGTCTCGTTGATATCATCGAGGGGGTGTGACCGCTCTTCGATGTTGCGAGATTCCGTTATCAATTTACGAAATGCCTTTTCAAGATAGCCGCTATTGAGAACGTTAGTACGAAAACTATTCCAGTGACAGGAGAGGAGTATCATGATTCTACTACGTACTTTTCACGTGTAGAAACATCCTTTGAGTTAATTTGTTTTATAATAAGTTCTCGAAATTTGATGCATTCTTCCAGCGAAGAAAACTGAAGTCCAAGTTTAGAACCGATGCCTGGGGACGTACTTCGGGTGACCAGCACGTATCGTTCCTTGGGGTTATAGTTGAGATTTTGTATCTTGTACCATGGAAGTGTCAGCCATTGTGATACTTGGCTACGAGTATCATTGCCTGACGGCTTGACATAAAGACCGTTTCGTCCCAAGAGCCACTGAAAGTTCTCTTGTCTACAAGCGCCACATACGGCAGCAGCAATATCAAATGTATGATCGTCACCAGGCTTCGGTGGTGATAAAGTAGATTGTGAGGTTTCCGTAGAAGTGAAAACAGTTGGTGTAATCGTTCCGCGTTCATGCATCCGAGATCTCTGAGGACTATCTACTTTGAATGCCAAACGTGCTTTGGAAAAATTAGTTTCACGGCTACGCGGTCGTGGTTCCGTAGTCTCTGCGAATGCAAGCTCGTCTTCTTCCTCATCTTGGATATCCTCTGGTGCTTGCTTTTGCGCCCGTGATACTCGGTATCTACTAGCCTGAGGTGACGATGGGCCATGTGGTAAATTGGCCACTTCTTGAAGTTCATCACTACTGCCATCGGGACTATCTCCGGCATGATTTGATTTAGCGGGTGGTGAACTGCTGTGGCTATCCCCACGGCGTGGTCGACCTCGAGCTTTGGGCCGTGAAGTGAATAGATATTCTGTAGACAGAGGTCGTGTAAATGTGGAGTGTTCGTGTTTATCGTTGCTCTCGAGTGTATTAACGGGTCGTATTTTGTTACCTATGGCATTCTGCAAGGCATATTAATTAGCACAGGGACTAGGGATCTACATCTGGCGATAGTGTGTGCATAAAGTGAACGTACAAGTCGTTTCTTCGCGTTGCCCGGTGTAATCTTGGTGGCACCATTTCGGATCCTAGAGTAATCAGTATTGGTGCATAGCAAACAGGCTTTCATGTAGCATCATGACGTCTTCAGAGCCATACGGCGAAAATACTAACTCTTTATCCCCATAATCGAATTTTGTCGACATATTGGCGTTGTTGTAACGGCTGAGTTTCTCGTTATGCGCTCGTTCGGGATTTGATCTATAGAAACAAACATGGTAGTAGTTAGTTAGGGATTAAGGTACTGTTTTCAGGCAATATCGCATTGTAATCACATGCATGAAGCTATCATGAGATTGTAATATTGTTAGGCTCTTGGGCACTCACTTATCAGATGCCTCCATATTGCGCTTGCCATAGGGCTATCGACAAAGAAAGCATGAGATTGAGATATATTTCAGCACAGAAGCTTCCACGGCACAAAGCCTAAGAAGTTTCCGAAAGGCTGTATATGTTCTGTAAGCAGCAAAACTGCACTTCAAAGGAAAGAGGCGTGATGGAGACAGTACAAGGCTGTGGAAGACACCAAATCCCCCGTTCTGGGGTGACAGAGACCAAGAAGGTGATTAAGCCAATTCACCTAAGTTGGAAAAAGGACGTGCGACACCTTTCTATGCCACCAGCTTGAGGCATTGAAAGAATTCTGTATTTTTCTCACAATGCGACAGGTAGAAAAAAAAAAACTACGACAATAATTCTAGCGATAAGATACCACACGCCGTTCTATGCCACTATACCTTATTTACAAGCACCTGGTGAAACAAGGCTAGCCGTAACACAGTCAAGCAAAAATCGCGCTGAGAGCTCATTAGCTAATGCATTTTACTTGAACAAGGCTGCCAGTTTTATTATGACATCACGTTTGATGACCTTTCTTATCTGATTTCCACATTACTCGATTAAATATTGACTATGACGAGATTCTGATAAGTAACCTTGTTCTAGTTAAATACATTATTACTTCGCAAGCCACTGTCACCCCCAGTACCTCATCAACTTCAAAATGCGATTGCCTACGTACATACGATGCCGGACTATATATCGTCGAATCTCAGTTTCTTCTTGCGATCGAGGCCAAGCGAACGACATCGCAACTGAGTATCAACAGCTCGCAAAGCAATGAAATACCTCGTAAACTACGCTTCGATACACAATAACCGGGAGAGCCTATTGCGGACGGATATTGGCCTAGGCGAAGAGGAGGCAGTTGTACAATGCATATTGTGGCTAGTATCAAGAGGATCTTCGCCCGAAGGGTTGACGTGGAAGATACAGCCAATCGACCAACAGTTAAGCATGACGCACGACATGTTAGAAAGTGTTAGGCTAGCCGCCTCATTGCACGGCGACTAGAGCTTCGTACGCGTTTTTCCCGCGCTTACAATTACAATAGGGCTTTGCAAAATGATAAGAAGATTCCCACATGTTGGATGAGTAGTTTTGTATATGCATGCAAAGTACGGCATCCAAGACTGCAACTTCTACAACTTCGGCGAGACGGACTTCCCAATGGTTCGGGCCGGGATGGTTCACAAGTAAATCAAACCTAGCAATCACAAGTCGGTCGACTATGTAGTGCCATACTCTCTTTTCGTCTCAGGCAGACTTCGCCTTGCCGCTTGATACTTAGGCAGTTACATTCAAACCAACTGGGCTGTTAATATAACTCAAACTGGTCGGACCGCTCACAATACCGGTTTCGAATGGAACTTACGACTTTGATCAACTAAGGACCTGGCAATAAGCTCGATGCTGGATGATCGTGTTCGATGGTCACGAGAGCCCCCTCAACGCAGAATTCGACACATGTCTTGAGGCTAACAACATTATACCACTTTATCAGCCCATCCCTCGCACTTGGCCCGGCTTTCCAACCTTAGCATCTGTAACCCGTCGAAGGAGGCGTGTAAGGCACTCTATCAAGCAATTGATAAACGCCAACATGGCTGCAAGCTATCTACCACCGCTATAAACCGGTCGAGCCAAAACAGTTGAGATAGCCCACGACGCGCTCTCAAACTGCTGGCGGGACAAAAAGACTCGGTTATAAGATCCAGGACCTTTGACTAGTGAGGAAGCTAGCCAGATTTTCGTAGAAAAGAGGGTTATTGAGCAAGAAGGACGTGACGAATAAGAGGGGAGTGGTTGACAAAGCGACGCAGAGCGAGCAGCTCCGTGGATTCCGCCGAAAGACCGGCCACATTGCAAGGACCTTCCCAGAGACTGTAAATATACGTAACGCGTTGAATTTCGGCTCGGTAGAGCCCAATCTGGTGCATTGAAGGGTTTCAAGTTAGGTACATTGCCTGAAAAAAAAGCAAACTACCGGTTCGTCACGATGAATAGTACTTAGTACTATACTAATCTACACTGATATAATGCTAGCTGGCGGTGAGCTTAAAAAACAAGTATCAAGGCATACTACTATTACCATTATACATGTACATACTTAATATCAAGTTTATGTGGAAAACCAACTAATCTCAATTATATGAGACCATAATAATACTCCAACTTCTGATAAAACTAGCTTCTATGAAATAGGTATCATAGATAACGACAGAGTTTAACAAGTTGAGCCACATCTCATATTTACACGCCATATGAGTTACTGCCACGTCACATATATTCTGAAGCAGTGAGGCTCAATCATACCAAATGTAGAATGATGAAACTATCCTTTTTCATTTTTTCCTCTACATCGATGCACACTATCATACAGTGCGGTAGCTACTTCCTTATAATCATGATGCAACCTCTGAAAGCTATTGTATCAAATCTTAAGTGACCTGATATGCAAGTTGCGAGCTGCATACACGAGTTTTAGCTCCTTTGGTATCCGGCCGCTTTATCTGTCCATATCAAGAGATGTGAAGGTTTTCTTTTTTTTCTTTTGGAAACGTTCTCTTTCAGACTTCTCAAAAGTATACAGATTACTGAGCTCAGTTGCTACGTTTTGTCGAAACGTTTCACCAGTTAAGACATGACAATATGGCACTATCAAGTTATTTTTGCTTGATAGAATACGAACGTATAACATGAAGTTATTATATTCTTCGGGATTAAAAATAGACGCATTGTACATAACATACTAATAGATGGTACAAGCAACAAGCGCAAACTCACTAGCTCGAAGACATCGGTAGATGTTATTTGAATGGGTTTGTGCATATGAATTAGTGGTGATATAAAGGGCCCAGAACATGCTTGTAGTCGATAGGATAGTTTCTAGGTCTGCTAGCAAAATATCTTGGTAGTGACAGAAATACATGCATATTCGAGAACGCCTTTTTCTGCTGGATGACAACATAGCAGCTCTAGAAAGACTGTATAAGCCATGGCTAGTCTCATAGGCCCACTGAGTTGCTCGACAACTGTAATATTAGCCACAACTAGAAAATTATTGAAGTAAAAGAAGCAGGCCATAGCAAAGTATATGAATATTCGTGTTTCTAGCAGGCTGCAGTATGTCATAACTAATGGAAAACGAGCCGGCGGTCTAGCCTACTCAGGCACCAACTTGCAAGACGGATCGCTACAGCGCAGCATTGTGCTTGCCGAAAACGGACACAAATATGGCTGTTAAGGGCATCGTATAGATCACAATGAGAAAACAATGAAATGAAGGGGTGTAGTAATATAAGGCAGTATTTGGTCTGTATTTCTATACAAAGCAGGCGTTAGCCCACAACAGCACCAAGTACTACGGAGAGTATAAGTGAGCCGCCTCAAAGATATGCCAAAGAGCAACATTGTATCAAGTAGGCGTGTGTTCATGCATATAAATGCCCAATGATGGTAGAAAATTTTCACATAAAGTACTGTTCTTCTTATGGCCCATTTGAGGCTAGGTCACAAGAAAGGAGGGGGGGACCGGATTCGCTTAGCTGCAATGTCTACGCTCACATAGTGTATTGTCACATACTTTTATAAGCTGCATATGATAAAGATACAAGAGTTTTGGATATGAAAACTAGTACTACGTTATAATTCGCCAAGTGGATATACAAGCATGTACTCTCTGACATGCTCTATATATACGGATATCGCAGTGCTAGATAGACTTATGATACGACCTACGAACCGAAGAAGCAGAAGCTTATTGTAGATAATCGGCTTGTAAAGGCTGCTAGTTCACTATTTGCCTCATGGTCTAAATCAGATTTACTAAAGTTGAGGCGTAAGATACAATTATACATACTTGTTTGCCAGCTTGCAATACCAGATAGATTATATAGGTAGCTACTATCTAAAAGACAAAGACCCAAGTATTTTTAAGTTCTTGAGGTAGTTTTCTTACACTTTCATGGTAGTTAAAAAACGCATCCATAATATCATTGTTAGAATAAATTACAGAGGTGGCAACATCCTATCTACCGTTGTGTCCACGTGTAGATGCTAAGAAAGGGCTCTTTCGGGCTGTCACGGCATGCAGAGATCAGGCCATTACCAACAAAGGCATAGTGAAAATTACTATGCAAATCTGCGGAAACAAAGCGACTCTGATCATAGAAGCCATAATGGCCGGGCGAAGTTTGTCCAAAGCAGTCAGCTAGCAGCCACCATCACGATTGATGTTGTACTGCATGGGCTGTTCGTGATAAACATTGTTCTAGCCGTCATAGAAGTCGTGTACCGCCAAATAATGTGACCAACGGAGAGATATGTGATGATACGAACAGTACAGATATATAATTATCCAGTGGAACGTAGTTTATTCATATTCCACGCCTAATAGTCTACCTATAGCATTGTCATATTAGTGGCTCGTTCAGCCTTATAACCTTAATTAACAAAAGTATATAAGAACACTTGATGAGGTCTTATATAGTATCAGCTAGTACCAGTATCTAGTTTGAGTTCCATGCCATTATCATAGGAGAATGTAGTATTTCTTAGGAATAAACGATGACAGATCTATTACACTGAGACAAGTGAATCGAAGTTAGTTAGAAGCTAAGGTTGACAACTGAGGTAGGGAATTGAATATGGTAGAGCGGTTACATTTACATATGTAGGGATATCACTTCTAATCGAGTAATGAGTTGAAATATAGATATATATATATATATATATATATATATATGTAGGGATATCTCACCTTATCTCCTTACATGGTAAAGTATCGACAAGGCCTTCTTGATAAGGTAGAACGGTATAGTAGCCGTAGAAAGGCAAGCAAAAGGAAGCGAGGGAGGGGTTATGATACATCATTGGCTGGGGTTGCAAGAGAGCGAGCAAGGGTGATAAACAATATCAAGCCCCCAAACCAGCCAGGCGAAATGTTTGTTTAGACGAGCTGGCTGTCTTGTGTATTAACCAATACTACAACACCTCTAGCGCCGGTGAAAGGCCGGTTGACGTTATCGCTATCCTTGGTGACTCACTGAATGTAGGCGTTTATTTTGCGATGAAAGCATGCAATAGTTCCGTAAGAGTGATGATACTCCACGGCAATGGGTAGGTTTGTCCAACTCGGGACAGCAAGTGGCTTCAGTCGGTGAAAATTATACTACGTATAGTCAAAAGATAACTGTCGATTAAGCCTTGAGCCGAGAACTTGGGGATCTGGTCCAGCCCATTAAGGTGACTTAGACAGTGAACGTGCATGAGAACCTGACAATTAACAGGCCTAAGCCAGCAATAATGAAGTACTAGTAGAGACGTATGAAAGAAAAAGAACCGAAGAAGGATGCGCTATGTCAGCGGTGGGAATCTTAGATAGCTGGCCGGCTCCCTGTTTTAACTCACTCACCCTTACTTATCACCTTTCTTGTTTGTTTCTTATCTAATTCGGATCTATGTTTAGTAGCTTAAGAAGAAATAAATACCAACCACTAAACAGTGGCGTTTCTAAATTAAGTGAGCCCATCACACTCATCATTTCGCCTCTATGCACCATAATCGCTTGCCTGGCGATAGCCAGTATATCTTGAGCACGCTGTTACTTCTGGTCCAAGCCATATTTTGCGTGCTATGCCTACACCACCACTTTAACTGTCATCGTTGTTGTCGTCGTTGTAGAATCTCTCTTTTCTCATCATACTCTTTATTTTCTTTCCCTTGCCGTAGCTAATGACTTCCCGCAGCGGCTCTTGGTTCGTACTAACAAAGAAGATGTGAAAAAAAAAAAAAAGCTCAAATTATTTCCAAGGCGCTACGTCCTGCCTACCTAGAATCTCGCTTGGCTTTCTACTTGTGGAGCGACGATGAGAAAACAGCGTATTCGCGTCTGTGCAAAGGGCATATATTGCTTTTTGTCCTTCCTTACAAACACTAACATTTGCATAGTTTAACAGAAGTCTGAGAACAGTATAATCTTGCATATAGGAAGTGTAACCTCAACCTGGTCAACCTCACTTATTATAAACTTCTGGTGTTTCTTTGTCTTCCTTGCCTTGTCCAAATCCTTCTGGGCGGCTGCTTTTTTCTTTTCAAGGCTTCTAGTCGCCCTTCCCTAAGATTTTTTCTCATGTACTACTACTAGCCGTAAACAAATTTCCCATATGTGGTCATGGTGCTACTAGTTGAGCTGAGGCAATTTCGTTTTTAGGCAGAGCCTCCTTTCTCAAATCTTCCCGCCACAGCCAATAGACGAAAAATAAAGGCGTATATACGAGCACGTCTCTGCACTTTTTTTCAGGCTGGTCTAAACTCAAATTCGGGTTTAGGTTTTGCTATCCTATGACAAGTGAGGAAGGTGCTTATCTGTTTACTACCCATGCCCTCAACTTGCGGCAACCTTTATGATACTAACAAAAGGTTGCCGCAAGTTGAGGGNNGGGGGGGGGGGGGGGGGGGTATAACGGATAGTTCTTGTGCTTTTTTAGAGACAAAAGTAGAAACCGAGAAAGAAAAACACAGAGACAGAAGAGACATACAAGTTGTTTTCCCGCAAGATGACAACCTCGTTCCGTATTCGTTAGTCAGGCAAGACTATGTGACTGAGAAAGTCTCATAGGCAGATGGTTCGTTCTTTGTTCCTGTCGTTCTTTTATAAAGTACATACTATGAACAGCACTAACAAAGACACACTCGTTTAATATTCTAGTCTCTAAATGATACGTTCTAGGTGGCTTGGCCGTTGATAACTGGCAATATCAGTCTTCAAGCAAGAATGTCCTGCATCACCAGCCTCGTCACAGTTTTAGACTAATCAAATCGGGTTGCCCAGCCCATCTATCGGCTTGCAAGTCCAGCTGAATATGCACCTTTGAAGCGGAACTACCAGTACTATCCACAGTCAGTAAAGCCGAAAAGAAAAAAAAAAAAAAAAAAAAAAAAAAAAAAAAGAAAAAGATGATATCAGCGTCCCTGGCGTAGCATGGTGACTGTCACCAATTACAACACTGCAGCTGAGGACCATAGCAGTTTATTCCTGTAGCGGTTAAATCCACTGTGCTGCATATGTTGGCGCCGCCCGCTTCTGCAATACGAGATTGCTAAAATGTATGTTATTCCGAGGTAGCATGCCACTCAGTCTTTACGAGTCAGGCAGCTTGAAAGAGCAAGAAACTTCCTTTTTGTTTTCGTTCGCTGAAGATTGCTGATCTACTATGCGTGATGTTGTTCCGATATCAAGCCTTGTTGCTGTGTTCCATGCAGCGTTGTCTAAACTGTCATGTTCAAGCACTGTGACTCCGTAGCCTCCTCGTATGAATTCAGTCATGAAATTTACTGCTCCAGTCCTTAGATGTACAGTCGACAAGCAAGGATGTCACCACAACAACAGTGATTTGGGCAAGAGAAGCTGCTACCAATCACGAGTGAAACGTAGAAACATCGTCGTGACCAGGGTCAACTTCCTAGTCAGCTTTCATGGCGGTATTAGCTTATAGGTGTTAGATTTCTAGGCTATAACTAAAGTTCGGTAAGCCCACTTTACTGAGCTTTGACTTTGTAGACTACTTTTTTAGATTTCTTTGTCCTTTGGTTTGTCACCCAGGAGAAGCGTTTTGCCATTTGGTGTCAAGCTGTATATATCTTACTCGCTAATTTGCACGGGCACGGTCGTTGCCATTTTCCATTTACTTTTCTTGCTCCCCCTAAAGCTTGGTCGCTGGCATTCTTCTATTTCATGGGCTCTATAATGAAGCCCAGATATTGGCCTGTTTTCTTGGGCGGGTTTGACATCTGCCATGAAAAACGTGAGTTTTATGTGAAGATCATGGAACTCAGTGATGGTTCATGAGTAAAGGTTTCTTCTCCTTTGACGATATTCAGCCACAAGAAGGAATAATAACAACTATGTAGATCATGTCTGATGTCAACCAACTGCACCATTAACTCAAAGCCAAATAGACTTCCTGGGTAGCTAGTTTAGACAGCTTACAGCCCTTAGCAACATTCTGTCAGATTTACAAAAGGGGCTGCCTATAGACACGTTTAAACTGTCAAGCAATTCTTCTCCTGTCTCACATAACATAGAACTAGTCAGTGTAAGTAAGTAAAAATATCAACAGACCCATCTGAGGTCTTTATATTAGGACTTGTAGCAATGATCAAGTCCAAGCTGTACATCCAACCCCCAGCTTCCGGATGAAAATACAATGAATGGAAAGGAGGCAAAATATAGCAGTCACACAATCGTCCGTTCGGCCTTGCCAGTAGTCAGGCGATGGTTCGTGAAGCAGCTTGTTTGTTTTTGTATACTAGATACCATGTATATTTGCTATTTGTGTAAATCTTCTGGCCCAGAACGATCGACTGTTGAGTAGAAGCGCCGAAACGACCTAGCCAGCCTCCCGGGTTCGCCTGAGATATTAGATTTCCTTTTTTTTCTATCTCTTCTCATTTTTTTGTAGGTTTTCATTTACATGCGGCTCAAGTTCAGGTGGTGCAGATCATCTTCTTTTTTTTTTTCTTTTTCACTTCTTTTTCCTTTTTGTTGCCTTTGCAAGGACTACGGGCTGGCTGGTGGTCAATAGGGATCCTATATCGGTGACGAAATCCTTCTTTGTTTGCTGCTAGACCTAAGATGATGCGTTGCGATTTCTACAGGATATATATATATCCCTTGTAACGTGTTCGAAGGCTAGGCCTTGAGTTATAGTATGTCAACTCTATAAACCTTTAAAATTAGTCGATGGTAATGATCTCTATGTATTTTGACTAGAAATTTGATACTAGTACTATTAGTAGTTTGTTGTCATTTACATTATTAGCTACTCAATCTAAATTAAGGGTTAACAAAAGGGTTTATGACTAAGACTTCAACTACAATACAGCCAGATCTCAAATTAACAAAACAGGTATTAAGTTAAAAGCCAGTTTTACGGCTTTTCTATTAAATAAGAACGAAGCTACTTCTTGAGAAAAGAGAATCCGCCCGGCAGTCACGATCTTAGTTTAGTTTTCTTGGGATACCTACTACGTAAGCTAGCAAAATTTTTTTTCTTTTCACGATAGTTACTAGTAATCATTTTGGGAGTAATACTATCTACTGGTAGTACTAAGGAATACAGGGGTCCTTTTGTCTTAGTCTAGCTTAGTGTTGGGGCGTGAACCTAAAAGGCTGACAGCTACGAGCATCCAACACGAGCAATTTTCTTTGCAAATGGATTTTTACGATTACTACTACTGTTTTCAGAAATAGTATAGATAGAGGAACCTGGACCAAGAGAAGAACAGTGTCTTCAGTAAGTATCATTCTATTCCCATAAACTGCTTCCACGGCACTGAGAATTACAGTTGGTGGGTTATTAGTCGTCGTACGCCTGATCTTTGCGCAAGGCTTGCTGCTGACATTGGCCAACTTAAAGAGGAACATAGGAGGCGGGAGGATATTGCTGTATTGTTAGTGCGGTGATCAGCTTCATGTTCTTGCGTTCTAGAGGTGATGCCAGGCCGTCGCAGTGCGTGCGCGTTTGCTTCATTGGATGTTTATATGTTGCAACAGGCCTAGTTTTGGCCTTTGAAAGCTTAACATCGGTAGTCTTGGCGTAGTTCGCCCTCCTATATTGTATATTGTATAGTGCGTTGGTAGTGGCAGCAATAAGCATAATTAGCTGTACTGATACTAGTTGTGGCAGTAGTGCTAAATAGTTCACGGCTAATGTTGCTGCGATGCTGTGAGGACTCGCTTCCTCACCTGCTATTGACGATGCCCGCTGTTGTACTAGAAAAGACGGAAAAAATAATATGATTATTTACACTTTGTGTGCACTGTCTAATGTCGTCGTCCCCTGCTCTTGCATCACCAGCTTATCTGTCTTGCGTTCCCCCCAAAAATCAGGAAAATACTTTAGTCTATTTGCAAAGCTATCCTTGCCGCTCTTCTTTCGCCTTAAATCAACCCCCTGTGTTTCTGAGCCCGGATTCACTGCTGGTACTGTGCTATCTGTAGTGTGTTTTTATCTACTGCTTATTGCTGTTGCTTCTCCCACGTTTAATTTGCTCTTGGTGATGTGATCCGAGACTGGAAACATCAGTAGTCGCTGTTCTGGGCACTGCCCATACGCCTCTTTCCCCCTTATATTGTCTCTTTCACATCACATCTGACTATCTTCGAGCCTAACTTGGGATGTGGATATAATAAAAATGAAAAAAAAAAAAACAGACTTACCGATTTACGATACTAGCTTGCACAGCTTGTGACCAACCTGAGCAACACTAGTAATCGTGCTAACCTAGACCATCGGCCGGGTGTGCCTGGCCTTTGTCCCCCCCCCCCCCCCCCCCCCCCCCGGTCACTATTGTTTGTAAGAGTTACGGCCAACGCAGCCATTGCTAGAACGGTGCAGCGGGAAGCCATAGGACTGCTGCCCAATGCTGGACAAGTACCCGGAGATGACCTGAGTGGCGATAGTAGGCACTGGTTATATTTAAATGGACCGTGTCCCGCTGTAGTAGCTCATATCCCGTGTTCCCTCTCCTCTCTCTCCTTCTTCATTCTGTATCAATTTGGCTTCTCGCTACCAAATATAGGTATTACTACCGATCAGTCTCCGTCGAGTGTCTCTTAAGACTTCGGATTCTCTTGTGCTGGTTTTGGCTTCTAGACTGGCACCCATCTTTGCTATCTTCTTGGTCCTTTATCTTTTCTAGTTGGTTTTTCTTTGCATCTATTCTTAATACGACTTCAACGACCATCACTACTACAACTTACGTCCTTTTAATTTTTCCTCTCATCCCATATATATATACACTGTTTAATATTTATCACAGCTTTATCAGCACTTCACTATGAAGGCTTTTAAAAGCTATATCTCCCCTGATAAGGGTAAGGGCAAAAAGAAGAGCACGAGTGGAGCATCTACTTCACAAACCACCGCCGCCGCTGGCTCTTCTACTAGCTACACCAACAATGACATTGCCGAAGAAGATGAGAATGTGGTAGCTGGCCCCTCGGGTACTATTCCCACTTCACCCCACACTACCCGTCACATATCCCTCCCTCCCTCTGGAATCAATACGCCTCATAGCGGCGTTGCTACGCCGATCTCTCGATCGCGGCCTCAGACCATGTCGCGTATGAGCTCCATGTCTCTGGCCATGGCCGACGTTAAGGCTGATATCACCGTCACTCATCTGTACCAGCAACAGCTTCGCATGCTATATACCGGTGAGACTGACAACCATTTCGGCGAGGGTGTCGTCCTGAAGAAAGCCCGTGGCCAGTATGTCTGCCAGCCTGCCAGTCTCATCACTATTCCCGGTGGTTTCTTCGAGCAGATAAATATGATGAACGTTGCTGTAAGTGATATCCACCAACATCCATTCACTCACATAATCATGTACTAACATAAGGCATCATACATAGTGCGGTATGACTGTCAACACTCGTTGGGTCCACTCGCTACTTACTAGTATCCGCCAGCGTTTTGGTGACATCGACTCTATTCCCATGAACTCCACCATGCAGCTGCAAGTTCTCGGTACCATCCAAGAGCTTCCCTCCTGTCAGAAGCACCACTTTGCTGCCTTCATTCTGGATCCTCCTATGCTTGTTGTTTGGGACGACGAGCCTGACAACATCATAAACCGTGTCCAGCAAATTGAGTCTGACCTTCTCAAGCTTGTATGGAACGACGATGCTGATGCTGATGAAGAGAGTGGCGGTAATGGCGAGAAGGATGACCTGGAAGCTGGTATGCCCGAGAAGCGCACCATTCCCCTAACCCGTGCTTGCATTGTATCTCTTGCTTTATGCCTGGCTATCGTCTGTATGGCTCTGGGTTGGAGAAAATTGGCTCTCGAGATCATGCTTGATGGCAGCTATATACGCCTACTTCTTCTATTGGTCTGCCCTGCTCAGCTGTTCATTAGCATGTTTTTCTTTTTGGCTATTATCGGTAACATCTTCCAGATTATTGGCCCTGTTAGCTCTGTCCACGAAAACTCCCGCTTCTACTCCGGCAAGGCTCCTCCCCGCCTGAACCGCTTCACCTCTGTCCTGCCCCACGTGACCATCCAGATGCCTGTGTACAAAGAGGGTCTCAGTGCTGTCATCAAGCCGACCATCCTGTCCATCAAAGCCGCCATTTCCAGCTACGAGATGCAGGGTGGCTCGGCCAACATTTTTATCAACGACGACGGTATGCAGCTGATTACTAGCGAGCAGGCCCGCGCCCGCCAGGAGTTTTACGAGGAGCACAACATTGGTTGGGTCGCTCGTCCCAAGCACAACCCTAAACCTGCAGAGGGCGAGACTGCCTTTGTACGCAAGGGTAAATTCAAGAAAGCTTCCAACATGAACTACGCGCTGTGGACAAGTGAGCAGGTCGAAATTAGGCTGGAGAGCATTCAACGCCACGAGAAGTGGTCGCAGAGAGACGAGGACGCTGCATACATCCGTGCTTTGGAAGAAGTTGTGGCTGATTCTAACGGAGATACCTGGGCTGCTGGCGATATTCGCATGGGTGACTACATCCTGATCATCGACTCCGATACCCGTGTACCCAAGGACTGCCTGATCGATAGTGTCAGCGAGATGGAAGCCTCGCCGGAGGTTGCCATCATCCAGCACTCATCTGGTGTCATGATGGTGTCCGATTCCTTTTTCGAGCATGCCGTCACTTGGTTCACCAACATGATCTACACTGCCATTACCGTGTCCGTCTCTGGCGGCGATATCTGCCCCTTCGTCGGTCACAACGCCTTCCTGCGCTGGTCTGCCCTCCAAGACGCTGTTTCGTATGAAGACCCTGACGATGGCCACCGCAAGTACTGGTCCGAGTCGCATGTATCTGAAGATTTTGATATTGCTATCCGTCTGCAGTCTGCTGGTTACACTTTACGCTTTGCTTCGTACTCCAACAACGAGTTCCAGGAAGGTGTTTCTTTGACTGTGTATGACGAGCTTGCCCGTTGGGAGAAGTACGCCTACGGATGCAACGAGCTGCTGTTCCACCCTCTTCACCAATGGTGGTACAAGGGACCCTTGGCCCCCATGTTCTTGCGATTCCTGTTTTCTAAAGTCTACTTCTACCAGAAGGTTGGTATCATGGCTTATATAGGCACATACTATGCCATCGGTGCAGCTTGGGCTCTGTCTCTCATGAACTACTTCTTGACTGGTTGGTTCTTTGGCCACCTGGACAAGTTCTACATTGATTCTTTTGCCATCTACCTGTCTATCATTGTCGTGTTCCCAGCCGTTGGTAATATCTCTCTGGCTGTTCTCCGCTACCGTATTGGCGAGAAGACCCTCCTTGGTTCTCGTAAGTTCTCATATTATATTCCCTCTACTATCAAAACATGCAGTACATTTGCTAACACATAATTGCAGTCTGGGAAAATCTCAAATGGATGCCCATCTTCACTATTTTTCTGGGTGGTATTTCTCTGCACGTCTGCAAGGCTCTGCTGTGCCATTTCTTCCATATCGACATCCAATGGGGCGCCACTAGTAAGGAAGTTGAGAATGTTAATTTCCTCGAGGAAGTACCGCGTATTCTGCGCTACTTTGCCGGCACTTTTATCTTCTGCATTCTGTGCACTGCGCTCATCATCTGCGCCTACTATGTCTTCCCGTATATGTGGCAGATCCGCACCTTCGCTAGTATCTACCCACTATGCACGGTTGTCTTCAGTCACTTCTGCCTGCCGGTTCTTCTGAACCCTGCGCTGATGAAGTTCACGTTCTAAGTGCGCCGACACACGGCTATGTGTCCTTGTCAATACTTGTTATATCTTTCGTTCCCTTGTTATGATATTTACTATCATTAATTCTTCGCTTATAGAGAGACTACTACTCTGACTTGGTCGTCTATAACTGCCTCCCTCTTTCCCCTTGATATAAACTTTTGTACTTCTTCTCTCGGAGCTATATGGAACTTTAATAGTTCAATTTAGCAAAATTTTTGTTTTTTTTTTCTTTCTTTGCGTCCGGGTACTGGAATACAATTCATTTGGGATAATGACTCAGCCCGGTGTATCTGTTGTCTAGACGACATAACTAGTAACAGGTCGTTCTAGACAGCTATATTATCTTTACCACGGTTATTTTTACATGATGCATACATTTCGGAGTTATAGATACAATTACAGTTTTTTCGTTTTCATGAGTTCTTGGTTCTTACTTGAATACTCAAATCAGTATCACCAACTATCCTACTACTACTATTCTCTCTTATTTTATAGTCATTAAAATATAGCTAGCTACATCTGCGCTAAGTTATACCTTCAAAATAAGATATACTAATATATGTCGCGACTAAATTGCAGTATAGTCACTAGCCGGTGTGATAATAGAGGAATTAACTGTATGAAATCGACTTCTTTTGGCCTCTGCGCTATAACAAGAGCATATTTCGAGTTTTGCCTTGATGAATAACATCCTTGTTGAAATGACATCAGGCCCTGTAACAAACTTTATAGTTATCCTGTTCTGACATAATCTATTGAAGTTTAGTAGCTTGTAAGGAAGAGAAAAGTTCTTGGAGAACCCTTGAGCAGATATGTGGTTGCCGAGATGTCCCTCCCATTTTACTCTTTCACTTGGGAGAAACAAGGGAAGACGGCGGCGCATAGTACTATGTAGTAGCTGAAAGCAGGATCTAGCGTTGTTTACTCAGAATTTCAGTACTAAGTCGTAAGGGTGAATACGGTGGGGAGGGGAGTGTCTATTGGTAGGCGAGCTTTGGGAGCCGCTAAGTGCAAATAAAGCGTTAGTCGGAGTCTAGAACGTACTATATAGGACTTTTTCGTTTTTTGCAATTTTTTTTTTTCCAAGATAGACCTAATAGAGCAAAATAGCTATGAAGCTGAAGAAACGCTTTACACATTTTCTTATAAATCTCAACTTTGTCAATCAGCAAAATTCGTACTAAAGCTTGAAGCAGCTCAGTATAAACTCTTACCATCCTTAATGAATGTAAGTTTTTGCCTAAGCTGTCCTATAATTTTAGCCAATTAGTGGTATATGATCGATGGTGCCTCATCTAGAGAAGAAGCAATGTTGAGAAGATAGAATAATTGTGAATTATAGACAGTGGCAATATTTAGCTTATATCATGACGTCATGGTTGAAATATAACGATTCGTAGTTGTTTAATAACACCAATGTACTATTAGGAAGACATCTTTGATCTCCCAACTAAATATGCGTGATAATCTTGAGGTTCAGTATTGTTTAGTATATTCAATCATATGAGATAGTTTATAGGACTTCACTATGAGTTTCCATGTGCCCATAACGTGCCAAGGCTTTAGATTCTCCAATAACGATCTCTCTATAATATATAAAAATCAATCAACCAACGATCTCTCTAGCTATATCTTATCTGTCATGTCACTTAACTGTCAGGGAACAAAATCAGTCAGTGGAACATTTCAGAAGTCTCGCTACGACTTATGCACGTCTAACATCGCGGCTTTGCTTTCAATATTGCAGCTTGCAGCCACATTATATTTCTTACTGCATAACCACTACCAGCGAATATAAACAAACGCTGCCATCACTATCGCAATGATGGACCTAGATCCCAAACCGAAGCTTGTTGCAGAGCTTCATGCTCTACGCAAAGTTGTCGAAGCTCGACGGGCGCCTGGAGATACTCGTGCATTCCATAATCTGTTGCCGGGACTCACAGCAATGATCAGCCGAGCTGAACGCGCAACACCCGACCTTGCCTTCAATTTTAGCTTGATCTGGGCTACTGTCAAGAAGAGCCGTGATCTCTCTGGGCTCAAGCAGACATTCCTGGTGCGCCCACCAGCGTGCATCCGTGCCGAGTTGCGAGAAAAAGGCTATACCGGCGAAGAGCTTGTGCGGCTTTCTGAACTTGAGCTCAATCATAACAAGGCCATGGTAGACGCTGTCGTGTCGAAGGGCACAGAATGGATCAAGCTGATCAATATCACAGAGCGTAGATTGCTCTTTAATATGGCGGCAAGCGGTTGGGATTTTGACAGCGAAGACGACGACAGCGACGCTGAAGATGGTGATATTACGGACACAGGTAACGACTTGTTAAACGGCTATGTGGCGAACGACGATAGCGGCATAACTATCATCAAGGAAGCGAAGAGACTCGTAAACGCAGCCCGCTCGAATCCATGCCAATATCGAACACCGACCGTCCGAATCGTCCTGCCAAGACTTGTGTCCGGCAAAATCAAAGAGATCGACAAGGTGCTCGATATGGTCCGGAACTGCGGGCCAAATGTCATCGTCGAAACTGGCAATAGCGCCTACGTGCTAGAAGAGCCGCCAGCTTTGGATACCGCATTGGAAAACCTAATGGTCGACGAACTCGAAGTCATTACGCCTACGGTAAACCTTGACGTGTCGATTCTCGTTACGCTCATGTCAGATATTACACACAATGCTATCCCTGATCAGCCTTGGTATTCAAAAGCCACCACCATGCAGATCATCGAAGAGCAACGTGACCCAGGCTGCATGACACGGGCTCTATATCCCGCGCTTGCAGGGCACAATATGGTCTGTACTGACATGGTTGCCAACCACATGCGTTCTCAGATGAAAGTCATGGGTACGCCTACACAACTTGCCCGGCTCGAGGCGCTTTTTGAAGGCAAGAACAGCGCCGGTGTAGATGCATCGCCAGCTGAGCGACTTGAAGCCTTCAAGGCATTGACTGTCTACCCGATACCTGACGGTCTGCGCTTACCAATCAAGATTGTCAAGTACGACGTTCAAGAATCGTTCGATACGGGCAAAATACCGACAGTTGCGAGAAGCGTGGTTGATCAATTACGTGACATCACGTGCTCAACTTTCACTTATGGATGGGTTGCCAATATTACAACCATCAGTTGTAATAAACAATTGACCAGTGTTGTTAGCCGCATAGTCCAGGAGTTTAGTCTTGGAAATGGGCCGGTGGTCTGGGTTTGTCCGGTAGTCCGGAGTCTAGCACCGAATGGAGACCAATACAGAGCTGAGAACAGAGCTGATTTGCGACGGATGCGAGAGGAGAAAGAACAGTCATCTTTAGAGCTTGAGAACGGCATAGATGACGTACATCATGGTTAGGTCTGAGGAGCGAACAAGTAAGGTAAAATTACGGTAGAATGAAAACGGCGATATAACGGTATTTTTAGTATACGGATAATTTGACCTATACTTCATATAGTTGTCTTTATTGTTGCTATACAGTGATATGTGTTATACACATATGCATGACATTTGACTCGAGCCCTTAGGCTTTAGCGTCCTTCTTCTTCTTGTCCTCTCCCTCATAATTTGGCCAAAAGAGCTTCTTCAGTGACAGCTCGAGATTGGCTTGGGCCTGAGTCTCAAAGTTGTCTCTAATGATCTTCGTACGGAAGATATGCGGCCGTTCGAGAAATCCTTTAAGAACACTTCCACGGCCCGTAACCCACATGGTCTCCTCCACCCAATCATATTCCTTCCTAACAGCCAGTTCATAGGCTTCATATTCCTCGGAAGGGGCACCGAGGATGCTCAGATCGATATCCAAAAACAGCTCGGCATCTTTAACGTGCTTCTTGCTGGCCATCTTGGGCACCTGATGTGAAGCAGTCGACATGATCATGTCAATGATGCGCTTGACGCGCGCACGGTCTGGGTACCCCGCTAACCGCGAATTGCAGAGTTCTGCGCTCTTAGCCTCATTGTCCATGGCACGCGCATCGTGGATGGCGTCATGGTACCAGATGGCAGCTTCGACGGCGTCTGGATCGTTGAATTTTGTACGGTGAGCTTCCCATAGCGCTAGTAATGAGTCCCGGTGAGCAATGCTGTGGGCAGGACGGTCGGGCTTATCATAGAGTGCTTTGAGCTCGGCGCGCATAGGCGCAGTAAGAATCGGCTTGCTCATTGAAATTTTATTGTTGGATGTATGAAGAACTGTGTGCTGGTGTGATGATCAGGATGATCTGATGTGAAGTGGATGAAGATGGTTGTTAGAATGGTGTAAGAGTGAGCGGGGCTCAGGGTTAGGGTGAACTAGTAGCAAATAGTGAGTCAGGAACAATGATGCAACAAACAAGAAGAAAGTTGTAGAGATACTAGGAAAAGGACGTGTCGTGATTTAGTTGTAATACTAGTGCTTTGATCGAGATAATGTATACTTTCTGTTCGTTCGACTTAGTGTCGTGAAAAGCGTAATAAAACAAAAAGTTTTATGCAAACACGCGTAAATTGAAACGTCTTATCAACCCTAAATTAATCTCTAGACCAACTACAGCACTAATTCTGAAATAGTATTGATAGATACTAATGTAAGAATGGCAGCTCGATTCTAAAGCCATAGTAATAGCAATCTTGAGCAAATATTTCAAAACCTGAAAGTCACTTTATGATAGCCTTCGTTGCTCCGGGTCATGGAATAATAATCGAGTCTGTAGTCTAAGGGGGGTCGGCTTTAGCAGAAGGCATTATAGTTCTGTCCAGTGACCAATCTAGCGTCGTTTGATTGCGTAGCAATGTAGGTAGACGTTAAATACACACACACACACAGATCTTTCAAAACATTGTCATTATGGAGTTGATTCTACCTAGTACCTGTGGTATGTCCACGATGCGGCAATAATTATGAGCATATTTTTTTACCTATTACCCCTTTGAATTTAAACTATGTCGAGACTGATCTATACTTGAAAGAGCAAAATTCAGATACAGCGCACGGTTTATAAACATAGAAACCGTCAATGTAAATACTAGCTTGCAGTTAATTACGTAAGGTACTGATGTAATCATGAACAGTGCAGATCTACGAGCAGCATTGCACTTACTATGAGTTATAGTTGATCTAGATGTAAGAGCATAAACCGATTGGATGACCATGTAAGGAGGACCTCTGTTTTATGGCGGCCTGCTAAATCATGGCAGTTACATATATGCCGTGGTATATGTACACTTCAAACTTGTAAAGTAGTAAAGCCGCATATTCTTGCTGTACATAGTATATCGTAACGTCGATCCTGGAGCGTCTGCGGCCACTAGGCTTGAACTCTTCAAATATTGCTGTCTTGGAATAAAGTAGGATGCAGATCGACAGCAGGGAAGACGTATTGATTTAACAGTAGTCGTCAGCTCTTGAAACAAACGTCTTGTTAACTGAAGATTAGTTACATTTTTAGTGTTACGTACTCTTGTCTATAACTAGGGTTGTAATATCGGATCTAGGGTTATCTGAAATTTCTGACGGCAACCTTTATCGTGATGTTTAGTAAGTAGAATTGATAGGCATTTCTTGTCAACTACTATTATGTCTAAATAGGTTTAGTATCACGATAAATTTTGATAACGTGCTTTTCTGGATGTCTATTGTTGGGGTACAGTAACATCCATTATCTTTTTCAAAGATGACTGACTTTGACGCCGAGTCTGCTGCGTTCATGCAATGGTTCACTTCGACGCCCGGCGCTTCAATTCATCCTGCAGTTACTTTTAAGGATTTCAGAAGTCAGGGTGCTGGTCGTGGTCTTAGTAAGTTAAACACATGCAAAAACTATCAGACTACTATGTGATATAATGGCGTATTCTAGATGTCGTCGACACTGACTGACTAGTTACTGGGCAGTTGCCTTAACCGAGATACCTGCCGAGACTGTGCTATTCAGTATTCCGCGGTCTATTGTCATGAGCGTCAGTACCTCGGACTTGTCTTATAAGCTGCCCCAGCTATTCGCCGAGGACGAGGATGCTGAGATGGGTGACGGCGATGAGGAGGCGGAGCACACCAGACCTGATCCATGGTCTTCACTGATCTTTGTGATGATCTACGAGTACTTGCGTGGTGCTGAATCTGTGTGGGCTCCGTATTTCCGTGTTCTCCCGACGTCTTTTGATACGCCAATGTTCTGGAATGACTCTGAGATGGCTGAACTTCAGGCTAGTACTCTAGTATCACGTATTGGCAAAAGAGATGCTGAAGCTATGTTTCGAAACAAGATTGTTCCAACGCTGCAGCAGCATAAAGATGTCTTTTACCCGATGGGCACAGCTGAGCTAAGCGAGCCTCAGATCATTGAGTTAGCGCATCGCATAGGCAGCACCATCATGGCGTATGCTTTTGACCTGGAGGGTGACGAGGAGGATGAAGATATGGAGGAAGACGGCTGGATTGAAGATCGCGAAGGCAAGGCTATGCTGGGCATGGTGCCCATGGCAGACATGATGAATGCGGACGCCGAGTTCAACGTAAGTTTATATAATATTGGGCCATGTTGGTGCGAGCTTGGGATCCTTACATCTTACAGCTGGTATCGCCGTCATACCCTAGCTGCCCTATTTCGCCACTAACTGGTTATTGTGTTTCGGGGTTTGACAATATGATAACTGGGGGTGTCATATTTTAGAAAAAAGATACAGGCCGAAATACTGCCTAACTTGCATGTGCTTTGGAGGACCAGCGTCACACTAGGGACTCCCAAATCCAACTTGCTAACTAACATCAATACTCGCTATCCATAGGCCCACGTCAATCACGCCGAAGACGCCCTAACAGTACTTTCGCTACGGACAATCGCAGCAGGGGAGGAGATCCTCAATTATTACGGTCCCCATCCCAACTCAGAGTTGTTGCGCAAGTACGGTTACGTCTCTGAGCGGCATAGACGATATGATGTAGTTGAAATTTCGCTTGATCTAGTACACAAGCAGGCGCAGAAATGTCTTGAGTTGTCAGACCAATTCTGGGAAAAAACAGTAAGTTGGCTTTTTCAACGCATATATATATATATATACACTGCGGGTGTCTATAAGCGACAGCATATAAGATGACCAGGCCGTCCATTATGACTCTGCACATGATTTACATATATACAGGCTGCGGTATATGCAGAGACTTTTCCATCAAATACGTACTTATGAATACAACCAGTAGCTCTACAACACGTTGTTCAATCGATACTCGCCACTAATACTCTTTTTTTACAGGTAAACTTCATTAACGAAGACGAGCTCGAGGAGTCCATTGTGCTGGAGCGTAACTCGGGCGACCCGGGTCCAGACGGTCTGTTCCAGGGCCCGGCCAATACTGAAGGCTCTCTTGATGAACTGGAGAACCAAGTAAATCTCGTTCTCAAGGCTGTCCGGAAGGTCTCCTCGTCAGTATTGCCTGACAAACGTAAGAGAGAAGAGACTCGCGCCCAAATCATGCAGAGCATCCTGGTCGAGCGACTGTCGGAGTATTCTACAACGCTGGAGCAAGACAAGGCAATTTTAGATGGAAAGACAGGTCATGCTGTTTCTGACCGTCTGCGAATGGCTGTCCAGGTTCGTGCAGGCGAGAAGGAACTATTGGAGGCTGTCCTGCTAGATGTGACTGCCAATGGTGATACTGGTCGGCTAGGTGACGAGGATCAGCCTCTTAGCAAGCGTCGAAAATAGACTTGCTTATACTTGTAGTAAAGTTGTCATAGAATAGCACGAATAAATGCGGTTAAATGCGGCCCAGCACGGCCTGGCTACTTCTATATGCGAGGATTACGGCATTATTCCAGTCAAAGTGGAGTTGAATCGCAGCTGAACTTTATTAACATAGAGTTTACATTTACATCACAGGCTAGCTTTACCGTCATGCGGCCTGGATGATCTTCCGGGCTAGCTCACCGACTACATCGATCTAGAGATGACGATATGATACAATTTTACAGCAGCGTAAGCCTCAGCTGATAGATTAACTGCCAGTGTACAGGTAGAAGCTCTATTATCCGCCAACTATAACTGGCATTGTCTATCCGTAGGCTTACTGCTTATTTAGTTTTCAAAGTACGTTCTTGAGAGACCTTATTCCTTAGGTGGAATTGAGTAGAAATTACATTTTTTATCGCTAGCTTGCTGCAAACATGCCACTGACCAAAAGTATTGGCTGGATTGATACCAGTAACAACTCCTGCAGCATTGATCACTATTAAATGGATCAGACTTGGCTCGACGACATATCAACCCAACTTGCTATAGAATACAATAATCAAACGCATTCAGGGAGATTATGTTCGTAGACTCGGAGACCATATTTTCCAATAGATATATTTCTTACACTTGCTCTCTCTTCGGCATACGATGGAATTGGTTGCTTCACAAGCTAGTTCATCGAGAGTTGCACGGTCACGCATAAATATATGTGTGTGTGAATTTGTAAACGAGGGGGGTCTCTTGGTTAGGCATCAACCAAAAAAACACTGAGCCATTTGTAAGTCGACGAGTCATTTGAAAGATAAACATCTTTTACTAGGCACGTATACAATAGGCCAAACCTGGCTATCATTTGTCTCTAAGCGTAATATCTTACAGCTTGAAATCATACTAGCATCAACTAACGTGACGTGTATATCATTATACTTCAATAGTAATAGTACGAATATTTCTCTACAAAGGTAGTATCATAGATTGTATATGAATGACAGCTATAACTAGAAATGCAGTAAACTCTCGCTCCTAATAACTAGTCTACATATCTGAAAAGTAAGCTACGCAGGCAATAACGCACACCAAGTGTCAGGCCGCCAGCACCAAATTCTTATAATGGAAATTTTAATGATGAGGTCATCTAAGCTCGTTTTGACTGTATATAGTCTAGAACGGCTGTTGTATCACGAAGCTACTGTTACAACGCTAACGTCGCAACTACGAGGTGCATGTTAGTAATCAATCTGTAGTGGTAGAATATGTGTTTTACTCTGATTTGACGATAGGCTCATCGATGATGGCTTAAGAGTAAATCGGTGTAGTCTATGAACTATTTATTTGCAACTAGAGTAATGCTTCGAACGTTTTGTGGACTCGACTCTTCTTTATTATTGTTTCATACTATTTTGGATTTCATTTAACATGTCTATGTATCCGCAGTTTTATAATGTGAATGCCATTGTTCTTAACACTACCCCATCTTGGTTTACCACATACTGCGCCCACAGCCTTGCATTATAAACCCATTTTCTAACCGTGTCAGATTCATTATCTATAATTATGAAAATAAGTCTAGAAGCCGAGGAGCAGAAAGGATCTTTTGACGATATAAAGCAGAAGCTAGATGAATTCTATCAGGACTCAGAGGTAAGTTTGAAAACTATTTCATATGTGGAAGACTAAGGAGTTAACTAAAAATGTACTATGCTAGACCGGAGCAAGCTTTATCTTTGCTATAGCAAAACTGGAAAACATGGAATACAAAGACATGCAAGTCGCTAGCCATGATGGTAGTCGTCTTCCCATGGGCAATAGCGCCGGACTGCATCGGCCATCGTACTGGGTTGAAAAAGACAAGTCAAAGTCAACCCCCGCAGTATATCGCTGGAAAGACGGAGATATCAGCGAAGCCACTGAATATGAGTTTCACTACCTACAAGGCAAATCATACTTTCTATGCGCCTCTGATAACATCAAATATGATGTGATTGAGACTCGCTCGCTTATGAGTAGCTGCCCTCAGTCAAAGCCCTGGATTGCTAAGGGTGATGTAACAAAAGAGTGCTGCATGAAAGATTATACGAAACCGTTTTCCGATCGAGCCTCCGAGTATACTTGGGCTCCTCCATACTTTAAAAGGCTAGAAGCGCCACTTAATAGCGATGGTAGCTGCCAGTCTCTTCGCATAGACTTTGAGGAAGAGCTAAAGCAACGTGACTTGTCCAATGCAGATGACGAATCCTCAAATTGGCCAGTGAGTGGAACCATTCCGATAGCTAGCCCTTGTTGCGTGCCTTCTCTGTTGCCGTACTGTTTTCAACAGAATCTACGCCAAATTTCGAGCCAATCTGCAACTGAAGAGGAAGAGCTGCACTTCATGTCTCTATATGGCGATATAGGCATCTTGCTAGGTTTGGCAGTCTACTCTGTCATCGATCTCAACGATAAAAACCATGAAGGCAAATTTCTTGACCATAATGAGTCCGTTCGCCGAGCCTTTGTTGCCGGTGACCAAGGGCGGCTTCCAAAGCTTCACAAACGTATTTGGACTGATATGTCTGTCAGCGACGGTTGTGAGTTTCTCTTGGATATAGCTTATAGAGAGATACCAAGAAACTGTACCATACTAACAAAGTGTGCTAATTAGATTGCAATTCCGAGCGAAGTTCGTCTCGTGGGTTTGTGGTTCATATTGGCGATGGTGCTTCCGGGTCTTTCAACCAAGTCTCATCAAGTTTTAGTATGCAAAAGAGGCCATTTATATTCTTTGCAAGTAATGGATGGCGGAAAGTAGCACACTAGTGGCGACAAACTTTACTTAGAGACCTATTGTATCATTTCCCTTTAGCTTACAGTGTCCTTCAAAATGCTTCCTCTATGTGAATTGGGATACTAGCATATAGTTCGTCTACAATTGTACCTTCAATAGATAGTATCATTTGTTTTCGCCTGTATATAACTGCTCTCAAATGAAGAACCATGACCTTCAACCTAAATCAAGACTACGTCGGCCACTTCTCATCGTGGTAACTATGGATGCAACTACTTATAAACACACACCGACGTCTGTCCTACCAAACATGACATAACACTTTGTATCTTTTGTTATGTTATACGTGAACAATTTTCCCCTCCGATACCACAACTTGGCTACAGATACCGAAACGTCATTGTGGGGAATTCCATCAGGCGAACCGCCCTAGCCGACCATTTTATATATATAGTACACGCCTTTGATATTTGAGTGTCTGCTATAACAACCTAAGATGTACATTCTTATAAGCCACGTATGAACACAGTACTACCCAAAACTTAAATTGTACTTTTTGAATTGGTTCCTAGACACAATAAGAGTAACGCTTGATCTATTGGAGCAACGTGGTTATAGGTGACTGGAAAAAGGTAATTTTCGATGAATATCTGACCGTATTTATGTGGAATTATGATGTTACTGCCCGTAACACCACCCGTCTAATCCGAAAACTGACATGACGATACATCCATACTATAACCATGGCCATATACTATGGTCACAAATAGTTGTAACCCCCAACCTCGCATCGTATGTATCATGAGTCTAGTATTGTATACCTCGCTTATATGCCACTATTGAGGACTAAGCGTACCAATCGCCAACCTGGCGCCATATTTCATTGAAAACCCTCAGCCCATATATACATTATATCACTGTGCATGAAGTGACGCACGACGTTATCATGATTTAAGATGTGATGCATCAGTTTTTTATAGGTTGCTGAGGCAGGAGATTACCCACTACGCAACTATGGATATAGATTTTAGCCCTTATGTGCATAGCTACACTTACTAATAGTGACTGAAAGATTGTATGAATATGGCGATTGCCACACTCTTGAAATATATTAATTTGATTTAAGTATCACGATTGTTGTTCATTGGACTCTTCATTATTCCAACTACTCTTCTATGACTCAGTCTACACGACATCGGGTAATCGAACGGCAATATCGCCCGATTGAGTGATGTATCGAACCCATGGAAGCGAAGGGTATTGTAGCTGCAAAAAGAATTAGCTATTATTGGTCTTACAGTACAATTTACGGAATGAAAATTACAATGAAAACTTACTTTAGGCTCGGTAATTTTGAGATACCGCACTTGGATTCCACTTGTTGTGAAGTAAGGGATCTCGAATTTGACCTGAATTGGTCTCTTGCCACCCTTTCCAGGGCCGCCAACACCGCCCATACTTCCACCGAAGCCACCTGTCATGCCACCGCCATGTTCATCGTCACCGCGTACCGACGGAAGTCCTAGTTCTGCACGCATTAGAAATTCTTTGCTTCCGCCAAACTGTTTGATCTTCCATACGATGGCACTTTGCTCGGGCGCATAATGCACTGAACCAATGTTAGTCCGGAAGCGTGGTGAGTCGGCATCGTCTGGTACTGGGACGATAATCTCGACGTTGTTGGCGGTGCTGCGCCGCTTGAACTGGGCTTTGGCCTTGAGCATGTATTCGATGCGAGATCCGGAATGCGACTCAACTACACACTCTACCCAGATTAATGGCTTAACTTGTGTGTTTAAGCGGTAACTCATGAGTTCAAATTCACCATCAGGCGGGATAAATGAGATTGTGCGGTCGTTTTCAAAGCGTGATAGTCGTACACATTGGTGAAACTTGACGTCTTCCATTTCGATAGCCTTTCCGCGAGTCGTACGACCGGTGGTTTCGAACATAACTTTGTCGTTTAGCCCTAGGCGTAGCTCCGGCATGCCACTTAGATAGCACTTCATTTTGATGGCACCGAGAATCTCGGAGCGCAAAACATCACCGCGCGCAGAGACAAGGAGGTTTAGACTTTCAACAACATCCAGGAAAACCTCATTTTTGCGGTAGCGGATGCCCTCAGATCTCCACGACACGGCGTTTGTAACGGCAATGGGTGGGCGTGCTTGTACTTCCAGTTTGTGCGACTCCTGAGTGATGTATTCTTGCAGAATCTTGGACTCGGTAGTTTGGGGGTAACCAAAGTCCATCATTTCGTCAAGTAATTCGTAAATGACAACAAAATTGTCGCGGATTGATTCCTCTTCTAGTGCTTTGAAATATTCCGTGAACACTTCTACTATCTTGTGTAAGAACAAGAGTATTTCAGCGGCGTTTGTGTTGCGTTTTGTGAGAGCGAGGATGTAGAGGTTGTTGTGACGAATGTACAGGTACTAATGATAGAGTTAATTAAGAGCCGGAGTCTGGCGACAGGAGTGGTAGTCAAAACACACGTTGATGCCCTCATGAGAGAAGCATGGAGGAACAGCAGAAGACTCTTCTTCAGCCTCACTGAGCAATACAGGAAATTTCTCTACAGCGGACATGGGGATATCTCCTCTATAGTTTCTGGCCAGAAGAGTCTGTATCATACATTGCTACGTCAGCGGAGCACCTTAACAATAGCACAAGCTATTTTCGGGGGCATTGAGCTGCCGTACCTTGCCCTTGAGATCGAGGAAAAAGAGAGCAGATGCCATTGTGACAATTGGTTGCTGCTATGAGGAATGGAAGAGGTTCAGGGTATTTGTGGGTGGCAGCGTGGAGATCGAGAGGTCGAGATTGTTACAAATGCGACAGCTGGCTCTAGTGTCACGAGCTTGCAACAGGACAAAATACCGTTAAAGTAAGATATGGTATGGCGTTCAACCTGACAAGAAAAACGGCAACGAAGAATGAGTGTACAATGGCCGACGGCAGAGTGATATCTGCGCAGTGTGGCGATCGTGTCCGATTAAAAGCGCAGGAAGTGTTGAAACAAATGATAACGAACGGAAATATCTTAATTTGAGGTATAATTGGTTAGTATTCCAGAAGGCAGCGATGATAAAGGGACCTTATCGCTCTGCGGCGGTATATCAGGCTGGCTTTTCCTGCTTGTATTCTTTTTTTTTTTGGTTTGCTTGCTCTGCATGCCAAAGGAGAGCTGACTTGTCTCAGCCTCATGAAGCTCTTAGTACAAAGTACTACTATCATCACAAGCAGCCACGATAGCGCCCCGCTTGCCAGTGGCTGCCATTGGCCCCTCTTTGTGGTCACGTGATAGCAGAGCAAAGTGGATACCTTTGATAGGCGACCCTCTATAAAAGAGTGAAAAGTTTCTCGTAATTCTTGGCTACTCTCTTTTCCTTTCCTTCTTTGTACCATCGCGTCTTTCAGACAGTGCATCTCTTCATATTCTTCACATCGATCTTCGCACATTCTGTGCGGGTTTCATCGTGCTGCCGTTGACGTAGAAGCGATATTTGACGCGTAGACCGACAGCTCAGCTTTCTGTCCCATAAGAACTGCCCACGTATTTTATCCGACCCTTTGCCATTATGGTATCGGATTCGGCTCGTTGCCAGGGCGGTGTCAGAGGGACCGTACATTCTATCAAAAATGATTTAGATACAAAACTATGCTGTTACGAGAATAGTGCGCCTGTTCTAGTGGCATGCACTATTTGTTTGTCTCATATGTTCCTGCGTCCTGTATGAATTTGGAGACATTTCTGGTTTGTGTCTAGAAAGTGAGCCCATGTACAAATACTAACGAGATGGCCATCGCTATGGTTTTATACCTTGACCAAGGCCCTACAGCCATGCTCATAGTATCAAGCAGGACATGAGTTGCTGTGAAATTACGGAGTACATAGTAAGATCGCCGCCAAGTTCTGATAGGCTTTCATTGTTGCATTTGTATAAACAAATGTCGTACTAATTCCATATTCACATGTCGAACTGATAACCGCCATTGCGTAGAGGAAAAGGCTCCGATGGCCTGATGCCCATTCAATGTTGTAGTACGAGGTTGGGAGAGAATCTCGAAAACGGTTATGCCGTCTAAAAGCCTCCGGTTGGAATCAAAAAAATACTTTAAGGGCACTTGCTACCCGTCTCCCGGGGTGTTGAACTGGTGGAACTACATGATGTGTGTTGGTTGCAATGTAAAATGGATGACATTGTTGGAGTCGAGCTCAGATCTCTTCAACTAATATACAGAGTTTAGCCCGTGCTAAGCCATGTTGTACCCCTGCCGAAAGATAGCAAAATCTACCGTAACAGGGATTGACACTACATGGCTCCTAATAATTTGCCTCTTTTGAATCGAGCACTGCTTGTTGTTTATATAGGCAAAAGCCAACAAAAATGCATGTGATACGATATCCTCCGCTCCTTCAAGCGTCTAACACGTGAAAATACAGCAACCATTTCCCAACAACTTTTTTCTTGGCTTTCAGTCATACCAATTTTAGAGTCTAAACCCACGAATGGCTAGTCAAAGCGACAGTAGAGTTCCATTTTCATGTGATTGTAAGCTTGTGCCCTGAAGAACTTCATATCCATGACAAAAAGCCGGCCGTGATAAGATACCTCAGCACCGTAGAAATAAAACCCTCTATCTCTCTCACACCTTGAGGCTTTCCGGGCCTCTTTAACGCGCTGAAACATCTCACCCCTGAACAAACTAGAAACTACACGAGCGAAAAACAGGAAATTCATGATTTTTTAAGGGCACTCATTTTCTGTGAAACTCTGGAACTGAGTTGAACCTGAGTCCAGTACATCGAACGCTAGAATCCCCACGCTCTAGCCAAAACCTGTGCCAAAACAGCAAAGAAAGTGCATCTCGTTCTTGCGGGAGTCCTTGCGCACCCTGTCTCTATCGTCTGTCTTGCTGACAGTTGCATATACTATCCGGCCCTTGTTTGATGTGATTTCCAATTGTCCTTCTTTTCAATCTCCTTCATCTGTCCCACGCCTAATCAATCGAATTGACCGTAGTGGCGCTCCCTTTTAGCTTCTGTTACACGCTGATAGACGCTGACAACACGTCTAATCTTAGGTTCTCTCTTTGGTTCTGACCTGCTGCATCGTCTACTTTTTCCATCGTCTTTTATTCTTGATTTCTTTTCGCCTATCATCATCATCCGTGTCCTGGTGGCATCCATAGTGTTTGTTCTTCATTCTTTATCCCAGCCCGAGGCTCTCGCTAGACACATTCTCGCCAGCTTCCATTCCGCAGCAACTTCTTCGGTAATCTCCATCTATCATCTGTATTGTGACAGGCGCTTCTCAACAATAATTTGAATCCCGTCGCCCTGTAGCGTTCTCCAACGCCTTGATGCCGAAAGTGTCTTCCACTGCTACCTTTATCTTCCATTATAACCACTACCTCTCTGTTGCACCTGAATTGCTAGTATCTTATTTATCTTGATCATCTTTATCAAACGCCATCACCGACACATCCCGACATCTATTTTTTGATTGATCGTCAATCTGACTACATAGACTACGATGGCCCAGAATTCGATCCAGCCCGCACAGGATGATGTCATGCCAGGCTTAAATGAGCCTCTCAATGGCGGCGCTAGTGTCCAAGCCCGCCCGCAGCCCGATCTGCAACTCCCTCGCATCCAAGGCCTCGATCCTATGACAGCATCACGGCCAACGCTGCCACCCATCTCCGGCCCGATCTCCTCGCAGGGTAGTCTGACTCCTCTACCTTCTCTTGCGGAGTTCACTGCCTCAATACCTGCCCCGGCTGTTTCAACACAGGCTGTTGCACCGTCTCAGCCGCATCGCATGCCTTCATTCTCAGAATTAACTGCCGGCGTATCAACAGCTTCGTCTCTCAGCTATCATCAGACTTCCATAGATTCAGAAATGTCCGGAATAGGGTCGCCTGACTACATGCGGGTCTCTCGAGCCAGCAGCTTTACAGAGGATTCGGAGCTGAGATTTGTCGCACAAGCATTGGCTGAAATGAAAACTGGTTTGTCGCCCTCAAAGTCTCGTTGTTAAGGCTCGTCAAATGCTTACGTATAAATTATAGGCGCAACATCTACACAACATAGCCCGCAAATGGGCCCTTCTACTCTTAGTAACTCCCCGCGACAGCCTCTTCTCTCCATGATTACCAACTCCCACCCCTTGCTAGCTACAACGATAGGTGGCGCTACCCAGGCTTACAACAACTCCAAAAACTTTTCTCCTCGCTTTAAATCTGGTGCCGAGTATGTTGAGAGTTACTTAAACCCAATTGCGAACACGGTTGGAAACGTAAGTCGCGTTACTGGTGTCGAGGGTGGTGTCCGTTGGATACTTGGTGGCCGTCGACCGCCACAGGGAGCCGTTGATGCCCAACCGGAGGAACAACACTCAAAACGTCGCAAAATCAATGGCGGTGCTAGTATACCAGCGAGTGAAGACGGGGATCCCCAGGATCGGAGATTATCTATCAGTAGCATTGCTACTGTGTCGGCGTATGATGATGCGATGATAACGCCCGATTACTCCCAGTCACCGGGCACTCTCAACGGTACAAATGGCGCTAATCCACAGGCCAGTCGTGCTCGTGGGCGCGGCAACGTAGGATGGCGTTTGATTCGCTCTACTACCGGCTTAGGTGCGGCAATGAACGAGCAGAGTCTACGCAGTCTCAAATACTGTTTAGCTTGGCTGCGCACGGCGAATAAGAACATAGACAACAACATCCACACACTCAAAAACCTTGTCGAGGAATATGATCGTGCCGAGGCCCGTGAACGCGAAGCTCGCCAGGCCAACGGAGGCTCTGAGCAGAGTGCCCGTAGAGATAGCTTGGATGACGACCTAGATATGCAAAGTGTCCCGCCTTTGCTAACGTCCGAAGATCAGAACACCACCCCAACTGCTAGCACCTCGTCCGAACCAGCCGATATAAATGTTCAGAGCCCCAGAACGCGCCGTGAAGTTGGCGAGAGAATTACTCGTCTGAAATCCGATGTCGTCCGCGTCCTCCAAGATACCGTCAACACCATCTCCATTTACGCAGGTGCGACTCTGCCTCAACCAGCCCGCCAGTTTGTCCGCCATAGTCTCATGAGCATTCCTGCTCGGTCCACCAGTGCCGCAAAGGCCCAGGAACGCGAACAGCAGGAAGCTCTTGATCGCGGCGAACGGCCCAACCATCGCACAACCACTCGCCGCAACGCGCAAACAGCTCTACTTGTTGCCCGCGAAGGCCTTCAGGTTATCCTTCAGATTAGTAACGTGTTGGATGGCACTATCGGCAGTGCCGAGCAGTGGTGCGAGAGACTTGGCCGCACACCTGTCAACGGCGCTAATGGTCATGATGATGGCCAAGAAATCAGTCATGGAATCCAGGATGGTTGTAATAATGGCCATCTCAGTGATGCCATCATAGAAGAATCTGAGAATCTTCGCCCCCCTACGACTGCTGAAAAGCGTCCACTTGAGCAATATGCGAATCAGTAAGGCTTTGTCCCTTCCCAACACAAGAAAAAAGGGGCCATGATCGTTCGCCTCTAGATAGTCCCGGTACATTTCATTTTTCACTACTTCATGATACCACCACGCACGCACCATTTACTGCTGTTATATTTCAGCCTCCTCTATACGTCATATCTCTCTTTGCCGTCATTGATGCTTTCGTGCTTCATTCTTTTGTTTTGCTATCTTATTTCAATTTATTATACTTGGTTTTTCGGTTGTCTTTTTATTTCGAGTGGGTGTCGAAAGTTTCATCGCTCCCTAAATAAATATTGGAGGGAAACTGTTTGGTGGAAACAGAGTCGTATCTTAATTCTTCGATCTTTCATCAAAGTTTACTGGAGTTTGGAAATAAATTTAAAGCCAATTTTCGGCTGCTTTGTGTCTTTATATCCGAGTTCCCATTCATGACGTCGATTATATAAATGCATAGTTATCCGTATATCATCAAGTGAAAACGTGTATTCAATCTGACTATATGCGATGAACAGCATGATACTACATGTCAGTTAGGATCTCATGTTTATTTAGATGAGAATTTTATTTATAGGAAGGTAATGAAAACAAAATGAGGTTAAACGCCCAGAACGCCATGCAGACAGGCCAGTCCTAGTGACAGGAGGTAGTGACTGGGGGAGGGGAAGGACATTAGCCAATGCAAGCCAAGTGCATAAGAGTATAAAAAAAGCGTTGACATCTGAAGCCAATGACGGCCGTAACAACTAGAGATCTGCTGTTATTGGCTAGATTTCATCTTCTCCTTGAAACTTAGCATTTCGATGAATGCTGTGACTTGATCGGCCTCTGTCTCGGCTTCCTTTTTCTGCTCATCCGTGGGTTCCGTCATGAGATCCTGGATGCCAATGGTGCCCGTACCGGCAGCAGATATTTGGCTCTGGGGCACCAGAATATGGCTATCACTGTCTAACCATCCAGGAGCGATACGCCGTTTCTCAGCCAACTCAGCACTGGCGAATCGTTCTTCCAGAGCGCGCAGCTCTGCATCAGCATCGGCTTGTAGTTGGGCGAGATGCGCTCGCAGTTGTTGGCAGGATGCAATAATAGCATCCGGATGAGCGGCATGGCCACCGCGACTCGTTACATAGGGCATTTTTGTCGATCCATTGTTGTTAGTTTCGGTAGCTGCAGTAGCGGAGGTTGAAGTCGAGTTCGACATGTTTTGCGTTATGGTCGAGGATACTTCGGTGATGTACCGACTCGCGGGGAGCACCGAGGGGAGCTTTGTGTAGTTGTAGCTCAAGGTTGGTGCAGATGGAAGTTTCACAAAGGGCGACACAGTCAGCGGAACCTGTGAGAGGACGTTGTTGAACTCTGATAGTGGATGCAGTCAGCGAAACTGATAGGGCTAGAAGCCTCCAAGTTTGGACCGGCGTAGTTGTATGTTGTGGTGTGTTGAGGGAGAAGAAGAAGAAGGGGATGACCAAAAAAGAAGAAGCAAGCTTGTGAAAAGAAGACTAGTGACTTACGGTTATCATAATTCTGTGACATCTCGCACTCTCGATACTCGACTGGCTGCCAGCCTGCGTGCTAGTTTGCAATTAAGTAGCAAGCTCTCTATCCAAGTGGGTAGCTTTGGGTGAGCACTAAATGACGTCGATCGGACTGTTTGTTTTTATGTGGGGCTGCTCCATTAGTATTGCACTTACTAATACTAGTCACGTTCAGATAACTAACCCAAGCTATTTATGGATAGATTTGTATTAGTGGGACAAGGCTGCAGCCTTATTTCGATATCGTCTGTGATTTATTTGTATCTAGACAAACAAAGTCTGACAGTAAACGTTTCTCAAAGAGAGATTCATATCACTTCATATCTTTTCTTGAGATATCCGGTCTTATCAGAATGCTTCCAATCACTACCCGCAGTCCTCCCAGTTTGGAGGACTTTATCAGTCTAGCTGATTACCAGAGCCAGACCCCTCAGAGTTTCTATGACGGGAAGCCCGTGCTTCACTACTATGCCACCGGTATCAAGGGCTGGATATCGAAGGATAGCGCTGGCAAACTACCTATTTTCCCTGTGTCCAATGCAGAGCAAAGACCGACAGAGCCTGAGAGTAAAGCACTAGCCGAAGACCAAGCTGATCAGAAGATCGAACAGGTGCTCGATTTGTTTGTTAGTAGCGAGTAAATGAACCAGAAGCCGGGATGTTAGCAGTGTGCTGTTAACTAACATGGTCTTAGGAATTTTACCATCTTCAACCAAACTTCTGAGGTTGGAATTTCAATACCATACCCCTCAATCGCAATTCACGCGGCATCTTCACCCAAGTCAGGCGACTATGCAATCAAGGCACTTTGGATGCAAATTCAGCTGAACGACGGGGGCTCTGGTGACGACGAGTACGAAGATGTCGAGCTAACACTAGTCCCATCTCAAGAAGCTACGGAGCCCCACGAGGCTACAAAGCTCTACACTGCGATATCTGCCTGCTCAGATCTACATCCAGATCCCACAGTGGAGGGAGAGGATGATGATGACGCATGCCCCGATATCATCTTCGAGGGCAGTGCTGAGCATGAAGCGCTTGAAGGCTACTCGGGTGTTCTGCGTGGAAGCACTAACGGTGGCCTACCGCCTCCTATGCCGGGTAGTGGCGGATGGATCACTGCTGAAAACGTACACCAGTTCTTCGATACGGACGGAAACTACATCGGCGGGCCGCTGAATAGAGAGCAGGAACAAGAGGAGCTAGGCGAAGGTGCCGGCCGTGTCAGATCGCGAGATGAAGTTGATGCTGAAAAGGCAACAAACGGAACAGAATCTAACGGCACCGAGGAGTCAGAGAGTAAGAGGGCGCGTATGGATTGAAATCAGCTATATGAACAAACTGACATATATAGTAATTCACTAACGAAAATATAATTGTACAACTAAGTTTCTAAAAACTAGTAGCATGGTTATATCTTAAAAACTGCCACTGAAAAGGACACTACCCGCAACTAACTATGAGCGTTTTCCAGCTGTAGAACCTGAAAAACACCCGACTCGACTCGGACAAACCGTAAGAAAAGATGAAAATAAAAAGAAACTCAAAGACAGTGATAATATAGTAAACTGTGGTGAGTTGATTACAACCTTAGGTATACAAAATGAGAGTGGGCGAAGCCAGGAAGATAACGCTAGACATGAAATAAAAGGACGAAAGAAATAATTAAGATAAGCTACTACTAGGCAGCATATGTGCCGTTAGCAAGCGAGCGACTACCAGAATATCTAGATGAGCTATCAGGCGACGAGCCCATGAGGAATCCGCTATCGTCGTAGAAGCTAAGGCGCTGGAGGCCGCTATCGTCAGACAAAAGCAAAACATCGTCAGTCTTAGCAAACGTGACAGAAGGCTTTCGCACTGGCTTTGAGTTTGGTGTGATTACGAGGTTCTCGTCTGTCCATGTGCTCGTGCTTTTAGTCAGTGCCGGCAGTTCCATATCCGGTTTACTCATACCACGCTGTTGTTGCTGATACTGCCTATGCTGCTGTGGCTGCTGTGGCTGCTGGAAGGAGCTCTTGCGAGACAATGGAAGCGAGAGTTGTGAAGAGGAGGCAGGGCTAGAGAGACTCGGGATGGATGGCGATGGACGGATGCCTGCGCGCATATCTTCACGACTGGCCTTGGACATGACTTGCACCTGGCGCCTTCTATGGTGGGAGGCACTACCGCTAGGGCCGCCTGATGTTCTGTGGCGCGAATGGTGACCGTTGGCTAGGCTGCTACTTCCCGTGTTACTGAAGCGGCTGACGGAACCACTGCTGGTCAGTCCAGAGTACGTCTGGCGGCGATTGTAGCCATTCATAGAAATGGGCGGGGCACTGTTGGGAGTTCTCTGTTGGCCGCCGTTATAATAACCGTTTTGGCCGTATCTATGCGGGAGAGTTGGGCTATCCATGAGGCCGACACCCATTCCCAAGTTGTTAGGCATGCCCATCATACCCATCTGCATCTGCATCAGGTTCATATTAGTGTTCATCATGGACGGCGTGCCGGCATAGCTGTACGAACGACTAGCCGGTGTCTGGCTATTTCTACGGCGCAGCTCAGTGATAGTGACATCAAGCGCAGTAGCGGGTGTCAGATCAAATGACCCAGAACTCAAGCTTTGTGGGATAAAAACCCCCGAAGCACCGGCGCCGCGTGCCATGGCCATTTGGAAGGACGGACTGGGAGTAAGGCGAGACTCGGACACGCCCAGCAGCGAGTTGCTCGAGTAAGCCGAGCTCATAGCCGAGGCGCCACTCACCGAGCGCATGCCACTGACGACAACAGTAGGCACGTTGCCTGCACCGCGACATCTATTAGGCGTTGAGACACCAGACTTGGAGCTGAAAACGCCGCGGCCGAGCCTGGTGCTGTTCGGCTCCGGTGATGAAGATCCAGAGGTTCCAGGAGATGACACTGACGCAGCACCGTGGTCGTGTGTGCCGAGAGTCGGCGATGATCGCATAGGCCGCAAAGCCTTTTGGGGCCTCTGAGGATCGCCGTGCTGCCTCTGTGTCAGTTGCTGGCGTTGTTTAGCTGCAAGGACCCTAGAGCGCATGCCGGCCGACGGCGTGACGGTACGGATTTGACTGCCCTTGATCGGCGTAATCATCCGCGCATTGTCGTTGTTTTGATTCATGACGGTGTGCGCACGATTGCCGCTCAAGTTACAGCTAGCGCTTCTAGGAAGATTCCCAGTGGTATTGGACTTAGGCGTCAGGATGTCCGGATTAACTGCCAGACTCCGCATACTACTTCCAGGAGTTGCGGGGCGCGTACGCTTCACGGGAAGTCGGTAGTCGTCTTTTGCCGGGACAGCCGGTGGAAGCTTAGCAAAGGGGGAGATAGTGAGCTTGCCGCCGGGCTGGCGATGTCGGACTGGAGATCCAGAAGCGGTAACCTGTGATGGCGAGCCGACAGATGCAATAGAGCCAGAAGGCAGCGATCCAGGACACGCTGGCAGGGGTTTGTTTGCCAGGCTCATGCCAGAAGAAGAGCATGTTTGACGACGCGGGGGGGGACACGAGTATACTTTACGGCTATGTCCAGAAGTATCTGCTGCGGCAGTTGTCGATAAGGATGGCGGGTTGACGGACAGATGCTTGGTCTTGGGGAAGTTGCGCAGAATAACAGAGTTGAATGGATCATCGCTACTGTAGGAGTCGCCGGCGTCGTCACGCTCATCGCCCTCGAACTTGGTCGAGGCTTCAGACATGGCACCAGTAGAATGCGGCGGCGAAGGCGCGTCTTCACGCTCATCGGCACTGTACAGAGTTGACAAGGCCGAGGAAATATCGCTGCATGCAGAGGGACTACGTGAGTCACCGTCGTGATCAGGTTCGTTTGCCGCCACTTCATCCACATCGGGCGCAGTAGTGAAAGTATCGCTATCATCGGCCTCGGTCGACTCGTGAATCGGTAGAACCAAGCTGCCTGCAGGTGACAGGACAGTGCTGAACTCCTGTGTCAAGATGCTCTCGTGCTCAGTCTCTTCGTCCTCGTCCACGACACCGGTTTCCTCCTCAGATGCAGACGCATATTCAACGATGGACCGTTCCATGCGCATATCGTCAGGTGTCAGAACACTCCACTCATCCACATTCAACGTGCACGCCAACTGTGCCTGCTCCGGTGAGTTTGACTGCGGACACTGGGCAAACTCCGGGACGCGGCTCGGCGAGCTCTTGAGAGACCGAGCCTTGGCCGATGTTGGAGTACGCAGAACGCTGGATATGGCCGGCGTTGGTTTGGTTGGACACAAAAGGCGCTGCTCAGTGCTGCGGAGAATGTCACGCAGCTCGGCATCGGCACCCTCGGGCTTGCCGACGCTTCCGGAGACGCTAGTTCGAGGTGGCGTGCGAGGACTAAGACTATTGGTAGTCTGTGAACTAGGCGGTAGGTTTATAGCAGTACTAGACAGGCTACTACTGGTGATATCCTGGCCGTAGCCATGAAGAATATGCGCTGTGGCAGCACCAGCACGGTTGTCGAGCGAGCGTTTGCCGGAGAACATTGGATATGGCACACTGGGGTTGCCCCTAGTGTAGAACTTCTCGCGCTCCTTCTCGGCAGCGTCCATGTCCAGATCAAGAGTGCTCTGGATAGTGATCTCGGGGAGTGTTGGCGAGCCTACTAGCCAGGCATTATGCAGAGATTCCATCCTTGGTCGGTACGGCGAGCTATGCTGCATCACATCTGGACCATGCAGGGCGTCTTCGTTGATCCAGTTGTCCTTTCTGCGGTTCGATCCCAGGCCACTCTGTAACGAGCTGAAGCGCCGCATCGAATTACTTTCACGGAGAGCGTTCTTGTGCGTCAGGCTACCGACGTAAGGTTTCTGTCGCGGCCGGAAGAATGAACGAAGGCCGCGTTTTTCAGTGCAAGCATCATTGGGTGATTCAACTCCATTAAGGGTCGATGCGCTTTCTAGAGCAGCCAAGTTACGAGTTCGCGCGGGCGATTCGGCTGATGACGTCTCGGAGGCCGCTATAGCGCGTTTGCGGCGAATAGATATGATGAAAAGCACAACTGATAAGCCGCCGGCAACTAACACGCTACCGCCTATAACAGCGCCTATGATCCAGTTTACGACAGAGTCTTCAAGTGGCCCACGATTCACAATAAGTATCGGGCCAGAACCATGTTCATTGCTCTGGACGGCCGGCATACTGAAAGACAAATAAGGATGCAATATTAGAAAGCCTCTGATGTAAAGTATTAAGAGGAGAGGCGAACGCAAGAGATAGAACAAAAAATAGATAACAAAGTCAGATCAGTTGGCAAATTAGTAATGAAAGATAGTATCTGAAAGGAAAAGAACACATCAAGTTGTTGTGATAACGAATGACAAGAATCGAAGATAATCGGCTCGAGAAGAGACGAAACTCTCATAGAGACTCAATAGAATAAAAAGAAGATGAAGAAAGGAAAAAAAATGTGACCAGAAGAAGAAAGAAATGCCAAGTCAAAGCACCATCGAAGAAAGCGGGATAAGACGCGCCCCAAACATAAAAGAGGCTACTGTTGCTTGTATCCAGCCGTTTTGTTATGTGACAGAAATGTACGCAAGCACGGTCTTGTTACCTAAAATCCACAGGAAATGCTCTCGTATCTAGCAGAATCGTCGACTGGAATCTCCAATCCAAGACAACGCTGCCACAGGCCAACCATCCATAGAGAAATAAGGCGCCCAAGTGCTCAAGCGCTCCGGGCGTGACGCCGGCCTAAGCAGCCGATGCAGCAGTTGCTAAGATACACATATTAAGCGTGTAAAGTACCCAAACTAGCCGCTAAGTCATACACTCTGCAATCTAAGCAATGTGATAACCAGCCTACAATATTGGTATCTACAAACGTGCTTCGCTAACTATGGAGATGGGTCCTTGTTGAGCCTAAGAAGCATGAGCGCCGTTGACAAGCCATCCAATATTCACTGCTCTATGCCATCCACCAGCAGTATTTTCCGTAGTATCGCACCTTCTCGTTCCAAGGGGGCAATGAGGTTAGTAGTCGTGGAATGCGTTCCTGTGGCGCCAGGAATGCGTTGACTACGAGCAGCAGACAGCTGACATTCTTTGGCGCGGCAGCTACATTTTCTAGCTATGCTGTAAATCATGAGCACCGAATAGTAAACGAAAGCCTGCGAGTTTATACCAGCCATTTCGATATCACGAGAGAGTATCATTATATTACACAGGCGACGTCGCTAGCTTATCCGCAAAGCAGGGATTCTATTAATGGTCTAATTGGAGCAGCCCCACCCACTCTCACTTACACGCCGTTATTCAGGTCACGTGCGCAATCTTCAGGCACAACATTTACCACTGCACTGCTTTGGCTATAGATACAAGACAAAAAAGAGATATAGGAAGCAGTTCAAAATTGGAGCGCAAAGGCAATCAAAACTCAATCAATTGTTGCATATCTCTAGAATAAAATAAGACAATAGATAGCATATCCCAGTTGGAGAGATGGAGGGGGATTTGTTGCAATTTGGGTAGTGGCCCAAGGAACTGGCTATCCAGATAGTATGCTAAAATTAAATAATGTAGGAAACAGAACAACATACAAGAATAGGCACGGAATGATACATGATACAAATGCTCCCTTAGCTGCTCAGTCTCCTCACGGACCATATTGGCAAGCCCTATCATATCGCACAGATCAGAAAAGTAGGGGAGAAATCAAGTCGACGGAATCACAATCATGGAACGGAACACAGGATGTTGACGATGCATACATTGCGCAGCATAAATGAATCTCTATCTCGTGATGATGATATGGCAAGTCAAAATGAAGACATAAAAAAATAGAATAAAACAGAGTAAGCAAATTGGAAAACATGTAGAAAAATCGTAAATCTTGTTCGTTGTAGATTGTTTTGTTGTTTTGTTTATCTTTTTCCTTCTTTAGCCACACGTTCTCTATTGTGCTCATTCTTGATAGAGCATAAAGTAGACGATCAAAGAGACTGAAAAATACAAAAAGATGATAGGAATAAAAACAGGTGTTTGTTAAAAAAAAAGCGTCCTAAGTTCAAGAAACTTCTCGCGCCTAGTAAAAATGAGTGTAAGAAGAGAAGAAGAATCTGCAAAGACAGAAAAGAAAAGAAAAGAAAAGAAAAAAAAAAAATGACAAATAGAAAGTTAATCAAAGAAATGGAAAACAAAAAAAAATAAGAACAAAAGCAGACACCATAGAGTTGTGATATATCTCCCAAGTCCGCCCATGATAAGCAAATAAAGAACACAAAACCTAACGGCTTACTCCTCCCCATACTGTTTCTTTAGTTTAGGTGGGGAGTTTTTGGAGAGTTCTATGCCTGGCTGTCAACCATGGGCTTCCTCTGGCTAAACGGTGCCCGCTTGGCATAGGCGGCGCCAGGGATACCAGTTGATTGAGCGCCGGTGTCGCAACCTGTGTTGCAATCAATCCACGCTGTCTCGGTGACGGTCGCCTGCTCCCAGAGGATCTTGTACAAGACGCCAGAAGTGGTAGCCCACTCAGTGCTATAGAACTTTCCAGCATCGGGATCGATGGAGCTACTAGTAGTGGTGACAGCGGGGTAGGAAGTCACGGCGGGCGCCGGGGTAGCGACAGCCGCAGCGGATACGTCCAAAGCAGCGACAGGGCTGGCAGTAGAGGTGTAGGTAGTGATAGGGCTGGAAGTAGAGGTGTCGGTAGTGACAGGGCTGGAAGTAGAGGTGTAGGTAGTGACAGCCGATGTTGTGGGTGAAGATCCAGGTAGGCCTAAACTCAATCCTATCGACAGAGAGCCACTGGAAAAAGCGCCAATGTCAGAAGTGTTATTGGCGTAGGGGACATCAATACCGCCAGGAAGGCTAGCCAGATCCTTGCTCTCCGATAGAGCAGCGCTAACAACGTTCTCCAGTTCGCACTGAGAAGAGATGCTCTTGTCAACCACAGTGAAGACGCCACAGTCCTCAATTTCGCCAGAGGGGTTAGTGCATTCCTCAACAGCCATCTGGAGAACAGACTGATCCCAGCCGCTCATAAAATCACCGTGGTATCCGAAGCCTATCTGCAATGTTAGTATTCTTTATCTCTTTATTTCTTTCTGTTTCTTTCTTTCTTTCAAAACTTGCTAGCTATGAGCCAAAGGAAAAAGAGAAAAAAAACTTACCAGTAGCGTCACCGTTAGAGATGACAAACTGGCCATCCTCGCCATCAAAGTCCTCAGTGCTAAAGAAGGTCTCGAACATTAGACCAGGAAGACCAACAGGGTGGGTCGAAGGGCAGTCGCCAGTCATGACCAGGTCGGGATAGGCCACGTGATCCTGGTGGCTGGGGCTATCCGTGTTGACACCGTCCCAGCAGCTGGGGAACATTAGTTCGATACGGATGCCATCGGGGCAGTTAGCATCCAGCCAGCTCTTCTCCGGTAGGTAGTGGCGGTGCAGGGTCGATTCGCCCGGCTTCTGGTAGTTGAGGCAGTTGAAGCCGATAGCACGTTCGGCCAGTGCAGTCTGGCTAGTAATGCCATCAGAGTACCATTCAGACTTGGGCGGGTCGGGATCCATGGCGTTTCCGGTTGTAAAAGTACGACGCGCATTGTTACCGGCAATCATACGGAAATTGGCCGGGAAAGCAGTTATGTTCTTCATGTTAAGGAAGTAGTATGCCAGAAGACCGCCACCCTCGTTGACCTGTGTGAACGCGCCGGTCTTGGCACTCTGAAAGTACAGCGAAGGGGTCCAATAGGAACTCTTGTCTTGGGTGACACGGCACGAGGTGCACGATCCGCCGCGCAGGTCATCGTAGCCGGCAGACTCAGAAAAGCCATTTGTGCCGTAGATAGAGTGCATGTGAGCACTCAGGGTACCGGGGTTAATGATAGGATCTATACGGGCAGTACCAACAGTGGTTGGACACTCCATACGCCAAAAGGCCGATGCCATGCCCAGGCTAGAAGCCAGTAAAGCCGCAGAATTCTTCATTATGTGAATGAATCTACAAAAAGCTGTCAAGCAGTGTTAGAAACGAGAAGTAGAAGAAGGAACGTTCGGTTGGTGCTCTATGCGTGCCACAATGAGGCAGCCAAGACTTGAGAGAAAGGAAAGAAGGAAAGACAGCCCTTCTACGGTTTAGACGGCTAACACTATGGAAAGAAGATGTAGGAAATAAGAACAAGCGACAAAGAACAGCAGTGCGGCACCAGAGACCTATATCGAAACTTTCAAGTAAACGATGCAATGATTTTCTAATTCCGTTTAGTGCAAAGCTACTTGGTTTCCCTGGTGAAGTACTATCCACGAGGTGCAAGAAATCGAAACGAAGCGGAAATGCAAGGAGAAGGGGGACCAGATTCCAGAGGAAATAAAAGGAACACGTTCGTCCTCACGTTCTCTTACACAGAGAGAGCAAATTGGAAGAGAAGTAAGTAATGGGGGGGGGCAAGATGAAGTCACTTAGGAATGTCAGATCAGCGTAGGAGAAAGAGTCTTGCAGCACAAGGGAGATATATAATCTCAGATGGGCGACACTTTAGAGTCATACTCCGTAGAACAGGCGACGTGTGTGTGTATACACATCAAAGTTTGAGGACAGGCAAGGTAAGATTGGTGAATGAATTGGGGGGTGGGGGGAGCATGCAATCAATGGAAGGGTTTATCAGAGACTTCATACTACGGATAAGGGGACAGTTGACAGGGCAAGCAAAGACGAGCCAGTCAAGAATATCTGGAACCAGGAATAAAACATGTACATACCTTTTGAGGGGGTTCCCGCAGTTTCTTTAGAGACTAAGAAAAAAGAGCGTTCGAGTACGACGGTTTAGCGAATGAACACCACGCAGAAGATCGGCGCAGATAAGAAGCAAACGCCGTTGTGTAAGGTCCTTTTTTTTTTTCACTGTAGCTTATGAATGTCTGTTTGGCAAATAGGCAAGACAGAAGAGGAAAAAGGGGCGCGTAGGCGGGTGAGAGGGTGTCTAAGCCAAGCTGAAAACAGACGGGCGAAAGTACGACACAGAGAGTAAGATATGAACGCCACAAGACGAGAGTGAATACGGGAAGCGTTGAGAAAAGAGGCTTTCAAAAGTAGAGGGAGATGGGGGGGGGGGGGGGTATCGTAGATGAATAAGAAGCGATGAATGAAGGCGCTGTGAATGCTAATCTATGCACAAATAATGAGGGACGAAAATAATATAGCGTAAAGAAAGGGTCGGACGGTAGATCAAGGGACTACGAAGAAGGAAAGTAAAGAAAAGAACAAAGAGGCAGACTTCTTACGATGTCAATATATAATGAGAGGCAGTGCCCGTGGGCAGGAAGAAGAAGAAAGTTGAAAGGAACGGCTGGGAAGACAAAGCAAAAAACCGTGATGATAATTGAACCAAGAACAGAAAAAGGAGGAAGAACGTTAAGAAGCGGGCATCGTGGGTGTTTTCTACTAAATAGAGCAAAGACTTGTAGATGGAGTCTAGTGCCACGAATAGCATACTAGCGAGTAAGCCTTTACACACTACTATGTACATTCTCTCTTTTCTCCTACTTGTAATCTCTCCCGGCTTCTTCTTCTTCTTCTTCTGCCTACTTACTGTAACAAGAACGGATCAAGCCAGAAGAGAAGCCCAGCGTTGCAGCGTCAAGGAGTAGCTTGAGTTTGACCAGGGGGGGTGATGATTCTGCAAGAAGCAAATTAAACGATTTTATAGGTCAGAATGAGAAAACTAACACTAACACAAGAAAAGCCTGTGTGTAATCCAGGGACCAGGGGCTGTTGCAAGAAACCGTTCAGGGTTTCTATCCATCTCCCAGAAGTTCTGAAGAGGCAAGCCAAGTTTACCCAATTTGGTCTCTTGAGTCTCTTAGTCAGTCATCCTTCTGTGAAAATCACCATATCCAGAAGTCCCCTCCGTATGATCCTCCAGCGTCCTGCTTGAAGCCGACGTGCCGCTCAGTGCATGATACCAGGCTTGATACCGGGCATCATCCACTCACAGCGTAGAAGCAGATGTGGGCTTCGTAGGACAAGCAGTCTCTGAACTAGTACCTGTTTCTCTCTGTATCTGTTGCCATTGTTTCTAAGGCTTTCTTTGCTGGGAAACGCCCCTTTCTTGTGCTATTCTCATGCAGGTACCTACTGCGTTCTTCGGCCTCTAGAAATCACTGATACAAGTCATCAGATACCACCAAGCAGATTACATGATGCAGCTTCAGGCCCCCCCCCCCCTCCCCCTTCCGTTGAGCAGTCAGTACCTGAACGAAACGTCGTTGAATATGTGACTAGGGAGCAGCAGCAGAAACGCTGCCTGCCTGTATGTGTACCAAAAGATATAATATTTACCTGTTTAGGTGACCGTCGAACGGCGTAGTCACTGCAAATTTTACAAGTTGAAAGGCGTCTTGTCTCCTCCTACCCCAAAAGAATCCCCATCATCATCCACTAAACTTGTTATTTTTGGTAAGTTTTGCCTCTAGTCTGCGCCTCGCCGTAAAATAAAAACATCGTTATATTTACTAAAAACCCACGCGATGGAAGGAAGAAAACAAACTCCACGCTTCTTCTCTCCATATGCCATATTATCGGATGTCGTGCGTGGCCGATAGAAGTCAGTTTGTTCATCGGTTTTCTCTTCGTCACAACGTCCCATTAGAACATTCTAAGCAATGCAGTCTTGACATCCAAGTTTGCTTACCTTAGCCCACTCCCATGCTACCATCTGCAATCCGCCTGTACACTTTAAGAAGAAGGTTGATCATGTTCACAGGCCAGCTTAGCATCAGTGCATCGAATCCGCATCCTGCATGGGCCGAAAATAACACACGGAGCTCCAGACATCCTAAGTTGTTATGTCTTGCTTTTTGAGAAAAGAAGATAGTTAATGGAAATATATGATTTTATTAACGCCAGTGCATGTTTCTCTTCTGACGTCAGTGTAAAGCTACAATATAATCTCAAGTCAACTTCCGGTTCGTGCCGAGAGACTTTCAGTTACTCATGATACTAGTGATGCTGAAGAAGAAAAGAAACCAGGGGCAAATAGCAACGCGCGAAAGGGGGCATAACACTACATATGCTTCATTAGGGGAAGCAAGCCCTGGACAAAAACAGGGCAAGTGTCCCTGATATCGAGAGTTATAGAGTCGATGATCACAGGGCTACAAGCCGTCATTAGACCTGCTTAGCTTCAATTTGTTTTAGAAATAATTAAATGCATTGCGGATCGACAAGTCATATTTAGGTGTGCAAAACTAGACGTAGCATACGTCTAGATCGGGAAACATAGGAGCCAGATATGAATAGACAGCTTTTAGTACTGTGAAGTTGTTCTAGCCGATACTTGATGCATTAACCTTATTTAGTTTCTAGAACTAGTTACGTAGTATGAAAAAATGCTACTATTGCAAATGTTTTTTTAGCTGTGAATTTGTATATAGTACCGTGTATCAGATGTAATTGCACTGCACTAACATTAGACATGGTGTAAATTGGTTGTGTTAAAGGCACTACTAATAATGTTTTATCTGAGTCGGTAGCTTCATGACGACGGGCTATAATGCACATCGTATTACACGTGTAAGTATCAGACGACACGTTGTTTTTTTTTCTTCTTCTTTTTTTTTTCTTTTTATTAAAAGACGCCCGTCTTCTATAACAACTTGAATAGTGTCAGTTTTCTATACAATTTAGCCTGTGTTAGGGTTCGCGATAGTCAAGAATAGTTAGTAGCAAGGGATCATGGCCTGGCTTTGGAAAGAGGATAATTTTGCGATAAATATCGTGGCAAAGAGGCCTTAAGGAATGCACCTAGCAATATCCAATTTGCCTCTGATCCTGAATTGTATCCCTCTGAGAGCCTCCTATATATTGATGCAAAAGGGAGACGTGGTGATGTTTGATGAATCTAAATACTAGTCGCATGGCTATTTATTACTAGGCTGGCGTCGAATTGACTAACTGGGCGACTGAAGGTCTGGGACGGCTTAGGCATAGATCCGACGTTGGTGAGTACCAGCGATTGAGGCTACCATCTCAGGCACAGTCAACAAGTCACCATAGCGACTAGAAGAATATGACTATATAAAGAGAGGTTAGTCCTGATTTAGCTCTCAAATATCGACTGGGGGCGTTGGACTTCTCTTCTCTGTGTTATCTTTGGCCGCAACCGTCGTCAAGTGATAGCTCGATTGATCCTTCGGCGCCTCAGATGCATTGTGTGTCAGTCCTGGACAATCAAACGTCCAACTCGAAAAGCTTTCAATTGGCCCCAGGATAAAGTTAGAGTTGATGAATTCATATATGATATGTACTAGGGTTAGTAGTCTTCTAGATTGTGATTGGCCTGTTGCATAACGAATATCCACACTGTCCATGCGACTACTACTAGACCAGGGTTTTTCTTAACTTATAACAAAGAAATGAAAACGCTTCTTCCATCATCGCCGCCACTGGCCAATTCGAAAGTGACGAAGCAAGCGAGTTGTGCTGCCTGAGCTCACGTCAAATGTATGTTGTATGTTGTCGAGGGGTTACTCTGAATGAGGACTTTGGTTTTTTAAACCTTTGATTTTATGAAATTTCAAGAAATATTCCTGTTACGAGAAATAAGCGCCAATAGGCAGGGGACAGAGGCTGTATTTTGAGAGAGGTCTTAAACGCGCCTTTTTTGAGTAAGAAAAAAAACGAATGTAGCATAGTAATTGCCAGCGGAAGAGCCCATGCAATAAGTTTTACGCGTTTCGGATTTTCGAAAGGATAAAATTATTCAACTAAAAAGCCAGAGGAATGGCTTTATATATTATTTTCAGAGTGAAGAGCTCTTCCTGGAGAGGTTAACTCATTCTTCGCAAGAGTCGCGTTAAATAATATCTCTTTACAACAGAATAAAAAAAAACCCCCTCTCCAACATCTCAACCCCCTGCCGATTGGCGCTTAATATGTATACCGCGTTTAGTTCATGCTACGATCATGGCGTCGAATGTCGCCTTGCCATCGCCCACTGGCTCCTATGAAGCCCGTTCGATGATGCTCCGCGCCTGTCACAGACCAAGACATCGTCATCTTTCACCCAGTCCAATATCGAAGCCCACGCTAGATAGTCTTACAGTTAGCAGAAAGGGCTCTATAGAGAGAATAAAAGACCTGAAGAAAAGAGCGAAAAAAAACCGTGCGTCTGCTGTCTACTTAACGCCGAGCCACAAAACGATCCTTTCCTGTTTTGGAATCAAACCAATCACATATTCGCACTGACTAGACCTTCTGTTCGTTGTATTTCCTTCTTTTTCTTTCCCTGTTATGTATAAACGGGTATGTCATAAGTTGCTATCACTACAAGTGGTTGGCTCGATTGCTCAGGATATTATATAATCATCAACAAAGTCCGTCAGGTATCGGTTCAGACCAAGCAGAAATGACATGTACTATTCCTTCTATGGGCTAGGTCATATTATAGAAACAGAGGTGGAAAAAAAGATATAACACTCATATCTTCAACCATGTCATGCTAGCCTTATGCTATTGCTACCAAATCACCTCCTCACGGCCTAATTAAGAGCTCGTTCTGTGGCCCGAGCTTCTAGAACAAGTCGTCGCCCAGCCCGGTTATCTCTACCGAAGCATGGTTTTCCAGGTAGCAACACTATATGGCGTTTATGTTTCCTACTTTGTTTAGTTTATCGCCTTTCCATCTTCTGTAATACCCACTCGAACCGACATTATCTTGAAGAAACTCGGATTAGACATCATTTAAACATTAGTATAGGTTTCCAGGCGGCTGCCCCCCCTGCTATTCTTTTTAGTCGTGTTTGCTGTTTACTGCCGTTGCCATTTCTATCACCATATATTTGTTTGCATTTTCTAGGCCTAGACAAATTGTATGAGTAAAGGAACACAATCTCAAGAATTGCAGCCTATAGTTACAAGGAAACCTCGCCCCATTACATTGCTGTAACCCAATTAGTATCTACTTTATATGCAACACCATAGCTTGCCGCTAGCACTAAGTTTGTTTGCCAGAATCTACTATATACTAGCTGCACTATATCATAGTTTCAGTAGTAGTGACTGGCCAATATATATGTATGATCTTGAGGCTGCGACTATAATCTCTTTGCATTGATGTATTTCACAAGTTAGTCACGCTCCGGGGCATTCTGTATTATAACGTAGACAAACTTTGGGAAATAACATCATTATCTGGTCGGCCTATCTCTCTCTTTTGGAATACAAGTAGTAGTAAAAATTGTTGGTTCTTGAATTGAGAGCCTGAGGAAGCTGCAAAACAAAAACACGGAAGGGTCCTGTTAAACTTGCTAAAAAAAAACCCTTGTTTTCTCGGTACACTGTCTTCCCGTCTTTTATTTACTTAGTCTCACGATATCCCGGCCTACAATACAATACTGGCCAGCAGGACCCTGGTTGCTCTTCGTTCTTAGCAAGTTTCATGTCTCCCCTTTCCCCTCTGTAGTATTTCATATAGTTCCGTTTGCCGGCGAGTTTAAAACCTATGCTCATGTTCTCCTGACAAATATTCTTTCTTTCCTGTGTTTCTATCCCGACATCGTCCTCATATATGTCACATATCATAAACTTGATACCATGCAGTATCACATGTGAATAGACTGCTCAGCATAAACTTTGTCAGTTTGATCGAGCCTCAGATAAACATCTGGCTGTCTGCCATAAAAATGCTTGATATGGCCTGCGAGGGTAAGCTTTTAACAACAGTCAGTACCTGAAGATCATCTGCGTGATGCTCGTACTCTAAATCAGCCTCCAAAATCTAATTCATGTTGACAAGGATATACATGACCATACTAAAAGCCAAGCCTTTAGATTGGCTAGCCTTCGAAACTCGAATCAAAGGTCTAGTGTGAGGAATAAGATGTTATTACACAAGTACTGCGTACACTGAAAACCCCCAAAAAAAATCGATAATTTTTTCTCCTCATCACTTGATTAGATATTGAGTATGACGAGGACATTAAAACCCAATATCCGGCGAATATTCACCATCATTTCAAAGGACAAATATGTGTGTGTGATGTGAGCCCAAGCTCCTCTTCTGCTTTGCTCAATACAATGTTGTTTCACTTAACTTGTCTCGCGATTAGCTACCCATCGTCGCAGCACTAGCTAGTCACCCGGTTTGTTCCTGCTTGAGGAGGCATATGTTTACGCCAAATTATCTCTACGTCTAGTGCCATGATATAGTAAAAGTATATCAACTATGTAGTGTAGCAACCAATCCTACGGCGTTCCTATATCTGCACGCTTCGGTCTGTCAATATTGTCAATTTTACCTCAGGAATCTTATTGCGCTACATACCACTATGTAGCAAGCTTGGCGCAACTAATAGTCGGAGGAAATCAAAATGAAAGTTGATCCAAGCGCACATAGTTCGTTGCTGGCTAGAATATATGCTGTGTTGTGTACATCTCGGTATACATTGCAAAGGTCATGAATTATTTAGCATTCCGAGCCTCAGCTTCACGTTGTATAGTAACTCCCTTAGAATATATCTAATGTTTATCGCATATCTAGTCTCATCACGCATAATCGTGTCTACGCTAATACGGCGATGAGTATGCAAGCAAAATGAAGTAAGTAGTATCCTTGTTATGTAACCGCCTACGAGTCCCATAAGTAGCGTAGTCCTTAAACCCCGCGCTTGGAAACCAAGATCGGGGGTCGTGGCATGGGTTGTTGTTCCTCCCTTGCTCGATTATCTTCCGTTTTCTCTTTTTATGTGGCCAATCCTATACAGACATCCACGGCCTTATCGGGAGGGATGTTACAGTAGCTTATATAGAAAGTCTCAGCAAAGTTTAGCTTCGTGCTTTCTTATTTGTAGCCTTCTTCCTGTGAAAACTTCGTTCGATCATTGCTAGAAAGATAGCAAGAATCAAGCTTGCTTTGTATATCCTACTCAATGATGTTAGAACTTGCCTGAGTATTTGACATGCCCATTTTAGTATGGATCTCTACACAGACTCCACAGCATTGCTTGCCAATCGCCCGATACTTCAACGCGTCATCTATACTCCTTCGTATTCCACTTCCTACCTTCAAGGGTGCCGTTTAGTGTCATATTAGTAATACGTAGTATATCTCCGAGTGTGTAGTTTGTTGGTGGCTTCTTTCTGTACAAAAGGGATAAGCCAATCAAGTCACTCAGGCTGGCTACTCACTATATCATACGTTTCGAGTTTCGAAGTTCCCAAGACGCTTTATTTCCAAGAGGTGGGTGGTTACATCATTTACTAGAATCTCGTACTTGCACATATTAAAGTCTCCTCCATAACCTAGCTTGTCATGTGAATGCGTCTGTCAAGTAGCATTAGCTTGAGGCTCTAGCCGGTTCATGTTGCCTATATATGTACTGCTTAATAGACTGGACGAATTACGACATGGCAAAAGCGATTGATATTTAATATGATAGATTTCATTCGTATCATGATATAGTAGTCGAGCTTAGTCTCATGATAAAAAATGTCTTGATTTCATCTGAATACTTTATCGAAAATTCAACACATGAAGTCTTAAACTCTCGGTCTTGCTGATAAAATAATGTCAACTAATGATAGTATTATTTAGTTTTTGATCCCATCAAATCATCAAATTTCCTCGTCTCGTTATAATTAGCTTCTAATCGAGCAATGAGAAAAAAAAACACATTAGATCTCTTAATCTCATACAGGCCACTCTAGCGTTAGTATAATGTCCGTATTCTAGTAGACGTTAAGTATATAAAATTACAGTTATAACCATAATTAATCATAATTCACTTCTAAGCGAGGTTTAATTAAAAAAAAAACCCCAATCATAAGGGTTAACATAGGTAGGGTTAAATTCATCAAGAAAAACGGGGCAGCTGCCATTGTTTACATATTACAGCTGGCAGTACGAGCTGCCACTTGCACAGGTAGCTGTAATAGTCGTTGCTCAGAGTGAAGCCTGTGACGCCCACTGATCGGGCCTCCTTTAGTTTAGCTTCATGTAGACACTGAAGCTATCAACCGTTTGCAAGTTAGCCGTTTGTGATCATATCTTCATCTTTAACACATCGTCAAAAGGTCCAACGAAATTATCATGAAAAGACGGTCTTGAACTACAATTCTTCATCCGACTACATCTACTACAATTCAAGCCATCACAATGGACGATCTTTCTGGTTTGACCTGGTCAACAACACCGACCCAGGGTGCTAAATCTACGTCAAACCTAGGAGGCATCAATCTTTCGAACAACAACGCTGCCTATGGCTCGTTTCGCGCATCATCGTCACCGATGGGATCAGGCAGCAGCACACCATTGCCATACCTGAACGCGAACAACAATAACAATAGCAGCAGCAATGCCCTCAAACCGTCCCCCTCCTCCCCCCCGAAGCCTGCTTCGAGCACAGGCCTGGATAGCTTTAGCAACTTGATGAACATTGCTAAGCTCCCTTCCGCCTCTGGTTCGTCCAATGCGAAGCTGTCGTTACGCGAGCAGCAAGACCTGCTTGAGGCCGAAAAGCGGCGCAAGGAAGAAGAGAAGCGCAAACTGGCGGCGTCATTGTTCAACTTTGATCAACTTGGCGCTGCTCGTGGAACACCTTCGTCCTTGTCAGGATTTTCAAACCCTGGCTCCGGCGTAGCATCGGCATCTAGCTTCTCATCGCCATTTGCGCCGCCAATCGGTGCCAATACGGTCGCTGCTGCTGCTATCGCAAAGTCCTCTACGCCTTTAAGTAAAGTTAGCTCCAATGACGACGACTCTCTGTTTGCTGCTTTCCGTGCTGAAACACAGGTTGATAACGCAAGCCATTACCCCCCACCTGCTGGCACTCCAGCAAACAAGAATGCTGGTCTCGACCTCTCGAACCCTACCAATTGGCTAGCTACAACCACAGCGACCGATACATCAATCAATTCACTCAATGACGACGACCCATTTGGCCTCGACAGTCTTGCCTCAAAACCTCTAGCACCGACTCCTGCCGCGACAACCGATACCGATGATCTTGATTTCCTTGGCGATCTAGCTAGACCTGTAGAGGAAGTACGTCGGGAACAAGAAGCCAAGAAGCTTGCGGAAAAACAAGCACATGATAAGAATAAGCGCCCAGTCGCTAGGGGTCGCGCCGAACCCGGAAAGGCTATTGAAGACTCCGATTCCTCATCTGACGAAGAAATTGAAGCTAAGCCCCAGAGAACTGGCAACTCAGCGTTTGATAAAGCGCTCGACCAACTGATGGCTTATGGCTTCGCAGAGCAAGATGCGCGGAGGGGATTGACTGAAAGCGGTGCTGGAGTTGACGTGCAGGCTGTTGCTAATTGGCTACTCGACGAAGCGCATCGCAAGGCAAAAGAAAAATCACAAGGAAAGTTTAGCCAGAGTCAAATCCCAAGTCAGTCGCAACGTCGCAACCAGGAGCACGGAAGTAGCAACCAGAGCGATGGAAGTGCTGCATGGATGGGCGGCGCAGGCGGTGAGGACATTTCCAAAACCATGGCTGCCGTATCAGGTCAGCTATTCAAGACAGCAAACTCGCTATGGAAAACTGGCAAGAAGAACGTACAGAAAGCCATGTCCGAGTTTAACCAAGATGGCGGTAGTAATGGTGGTGGTGGTAGCAGTGGCGGCGGAGATCCCAGTCAGCCGAAGTGGATGCGTGACGCCCAGATGCACTCCGACAAGCCTAGTCGCGGTGCTGCAACCAACGAAGCTATGATGCTAGAGTGTGGTGGCAGACCAAGTACTAGAGGTTTAAGCTCCAACAAAACAGCCGATCCTATGTCCCGGGAGATATCACCAGCGAATCCCTCTGGTGGTAACGCCAAGTGGCAGCAGCAACAGCAACGACCACAAATGCAGGCAGCCCGCCCTGACTCCAGAATAAGGTCTTCGAGACTGGCAAAGGAGGATGACGATCTTGGTGGCTACATCAGTCCTAACAAGAGACGTGGCCGTACCCCTCAGCCTTCAGCTGAAGTATCTAAACCGACATCATCACTGGAAGGTGATCTACTTGGAGATGGTTCTATGTCTACCTCTAGACCACTACAGAATCAACAGAAAACATCATCTGAACGTCCTGCACCTAAAAAAACTGCGCCATCACCGAAACCCACCCCAAGACTTACGCGCCAGATTCCCTCTATCTTACCTTCTGCATTGCAGACCTCGACGCAACACAGATTACAGGGAACTGCGCATTTTAAGCGTGGCGATTACGCTTCTGCGCATGCTTCGTACTCTTTATCACTGTCCGCTCTGCCCCAGACCCATCCTCTCACGATAGTACTCTTGACCAACCGTGCACTGACTAGCCTCAAAAACGGCGAGCCCAAGAATGCAATTACGGACGCTGATGATGCGCTCAAGATTATTGGGCCTGGCCGCGGTCAAGATGAGATTGTCATGGTCGTGACTGAAGGCGGATTAGAAGAGAAGCGCGAACTGAAGGACCTTTACGGCAAGGCATTGTCGCGTAAAGCCGAAGCTCTGGAGCAGATGGAGCGTTGGGCCGACGCCGGTGATGTCTGGCAGATGTGCGTCGAGGCTGGCGCTGGAGGTGCGACGGCAACTGCTGGACGACAGAGATGTCTAAAGGCACTAGCACCTAAACCTACCCCTCGTCTTGCTGCTACTAGACCTAAGCCCCGCCCCGCTCCAGCAGAAAGCGCCTCAAACAATGGCAGTAACTCAGAAGCTGTTGAACGCTTGCGCAAGGCTAACGAAGCTGCTGCCAAGGAAGATGACGAGAAGTTTGCTTTGTCTGAGAAGATTGATGCGAGAATTGGTGCGTGGAGAGATGGCAAGAGAGACAATCTCCGTGCGCTTTTGGGGACACTAGATAATGTACTATGGGAGAGCAGTGGCTGGAAAAAGATAGGCCTCCATGAGCTAATCATGGCCAATAAGGTCAAGATTGCTTACATGAAAGCTATCGCAAAGACCCATCCCGACAAGGTAAGCGTTCCCAAAGAAGCCTAGTAACTAATATTTCCATGTCGTACTAACTAACCCCAATAGATTCCCCAAGATGCTAGTACTGAAGTGCGTTTAATTGCCGCAACGGTATTTGCGACGTTGAACGAAAGCTGGGACAAGTTCAAGTCTGAGAATGGCTTGTAGATATGAGTATAGTGGGGTTCTGGGGAATAAGAGATAGATGAACATAATAGACGGAAGACACAAAGTAAAAGTAATGGTAGAACCCGCATCTCAAATTATAATTATACCCCTAACTGACAACAAAAAATACACAATACCACAATGCACCGCATACCATATAGATGCGGATCTGAGAAGATATATTGTAGATGAGAAAAATGGTAGACGCTGACTCTAAATCCAGTATGGGCAACAGTAACAGCGACGGGATGATACTATGTGGTGGAGTTCTGTGCGCAAAACCGGCGATTTATAGGCCGAGCATACGGCGAACACTACTTCGGACCTTTTCCTCATATGCCTCACGGTTCTCACGCCACATTTTAGCAGCCTCGACATTGGCTGGCGACTCGTCGTTTGGCTCGGCCAGCATGCTCATCACAGAGATGAGAATCTTCTCGACACTCTGGATGGGGGACCAACGCTCGGAAGCATGTTCGTAGTGGTTCGGATCGTCGCCAGGCGCATGGAGGATGGAGATGCAGACAAGGCCAGAGCTGTAGACTAAAAAAACACAAACAACAAAGGAGTGAAGGATGTTAGTAGAAGATTCGCTACTGTATATAGTAACAACAAAAGAGATTTTCCCTTAAGAATAGAGGAGAGATGAAACTTGGATCGAGACAGGAAACTTTACCGTTAGGGTGCCAGATTTCACCGAGAAACTTCATGGTAGGTGGTGACAGAGGATAATCCTTGGGGAACTTGAGCTCTGCGGGGAATACGCCGCCTTCGTATGGCGTTCCTTCCGGGCCCTGGATTAGTGCTTCCCAAACCAACAGATCGTCCTCGTCGATAGGGCCGGCGGTGATGCCATCGGGCGGATTATTCGTCAAGGCACGATACTCTTGCAATAAACGGCGCTGAGCGGTTGAAGACATTGCTGACAGAAAGCAAAGGCAAGTAAAGAATGTCGATGGTATCTTTCTAGAACCTGATCAGCGAGGAAGGTAGTAAAGAGAGAGGAGAGCAAGAAGATATAAAAGAAGGGATCTTGTTCCTGATTATAGATATTAGATGAGAAACTAAACAGTTAGCATGCAGAGAAAGGAAGTAATGTAAATTTATCTAGAGAAAGTCAGTCAAGAATATCCTAGTTCGGGTCAGTCACATGCTGATGTAAATGTATCTAAAGTGGGTTGTTGTATTTACTATACTAGCTTTAACTTGGAAAGCTTATTAGGCCGTTGAAGTTTGACCAAAAAGCCGCTCACTCCTAGAACTAAAAATGGGGGTGGCGTACTGTGACAGCTGGCGGTAGTAATGTGACAGCTGCTGTCACATTCCTGAGCGGCTTACAGGAAACTTCACAAAATTAGTTATACTACCTTACTACTAGTATCTAGTACGCTTGAAATAGTACTTGCAACCTTTCTTTATGTAATCTTGTTTGTATATATATGTGAACTAGACTCCACTTTGACTCTCTCGTTATACAAATTGAACCTTGATATTATGTAAGCCGAGAGAACTGTTTCAACATTCAATTTGGAGTCACAAAAAGCAAAAAAAACGGAAAAAAAAAGCATTTAATGCAATGAGTAATAATGATATGTGTTTCATATATTTTTGACAGCTAATGCCATTATTGACTTGGTCTGCGGCTATTAGACAGATACTAGTATCTACTAGTATGATATATTAAAAAGAAATGTGAATATGTGAGATAGAGCAGAAGCAAAACTGTAATGAAAACATCGCTGATGTGATAACGATTTGGGATTGTTTTTATGATTGCAGCCTGCGCACCCAATAAAGCATTCCAAGCAATATATGATAAGATGTTGATATGATAAGCAGAAGGAAGGCATGATAAAACGAATGTAAAAGTTCCAGCTTTTAGTGTTTGCAGATGTAAGGTCGTAAACTCATCATCAAAAGCGAAATGGATGTAAAAGCTGAAGGACTGGGTAAGGAATTTCGAAGAGCAGCACAAAAACAAACCGGGTTTTTTTTCATAGCAAAGCAAAATATCCCAACGCCCAACATATTATATCCCATCAAGAAACAGAAAAAGAAAGCAGAGACGTAAGGTTGTAGAAACAAAAAAACAAAGGAGAACATCGACAAATAGCAGATCGTAGAAACTGTCAGAAAGATAAAAAAAAGATTTGAAAAACGAGAGGCAGCTGAGAAAAGTGCATAAAAGGGTTGAGTCCAAGCTCATGAGACCAGCATCAAGCCAAGTCACAGCGAAGGAGGTCGCCATGTGCATCAAGCAGACCATGGAGAAACGAATAAGATACCACACACAAAGAGCGAAGGAGCCGTCCATCCGCAAAAGAATTTGTGAAAAGGGGAGAGGAAAAGTGACTGTCGACAGTCGACTTTCATAAAGCCTCTTAGGCATTGTTGTTCATCATGGTCTCATCAACAACGTCAGCTTGAATGGTAGTTCCAGGACTGCAGCCGTGAATATTGGTCATGTGACGACGCCAGTTATCCTTGCGAGGGAAGCCTTTGCCACCAACACGCGAGTAAGCGCAACCGGACTCCGTGCAGTGGTACTTGCGAGTCTGCTTGTGCTTGTCATTGATGTGGCGCTCCAGGTGAGTCTTGGTACCAAAACGCTTGTCGCAATCGTTGTGCGTGCATCCATGAGGCCGCTCGTGGTAACGCTTATGGTGGCTGTAGTGAGTTGTTTGTTAGCACGTATATCCCAAGACTCGGGTTTCAGTGGGAGGGGGGATATAGATGTAGGGGCGAATAAATCAGATGCTAAGAATGGTAAGGCATACTTGAGTTTGTGAGCTTGGTCGAAATAACGGCCGCACTCCTCACATGTCAGACCAGCGATGGGAGACGACGGGTGTTGCATTATAGGAGTATATGGCGACTGCATATCTTGGAGAGTGTACACCTTGGGTGATGGTGTTGCAGAGATACGCGTCTCGGGGGTGTTCACTAGCGAAGGCCCCCCCGGAGGCGAGGTGAAGGACCTATACGGCGTAGACATATCCGAGATCTCATTGTACTTAGCAGAGGCATTGCTCAGAGCGTAGTGGGAACCATTGTAAGGCAGTTGCTGCTGAGGTTGCTGAGGCTGCTGGTGATGCTGAGGCAGGTAGTCACCAATGTTGAAGTCACCGCTCATAGTGTTGATAGGCATTGTAGAAATCATCATGGGCTGACCAGAGGGGTACTGTCCCATCCGAGACTGATATAGCATCTGGTTGGTACGCATGTTGTTGATATCTATGAAAGGCACGTAGGAAGAAGTGACAGGTTCCAGAGAGATCTGGTGGTGGGGGTAAAACTGAGAGTACGAAGAGTCCATGAATTGATCTCCTGGTGCCTGGGGAGGCGAGGGTAAAATAGCGTTTGGGAGAGCGGCGGAAGAAGCAGAGGCCTGCTGCTGATTGCTCCAATGCTGTTGGGTCTGCGATTGATTGGGTACCTCTAGATGGGCTGCGTAACGAGCTTGGCACTGCTGCTGCTGCTGCTGGAGTTGAGTGGTTGAGGGTTCCAATTTGAGAGTAGTACTAGTAGTAGAAGACTGTAGTAACGGTTGTTGTTGCGAGAATGAAGTCGAATTAATGCTCATAGGTGTTGCAGAGAGAAATTTCAATTGCGGAGGCGGCTGAGAGATAGAATTGGTGATGTTGGTGGTGGTAGTGTTCGAAAACTCTTCCGATATTCCATCTTGGAATGCGGCTTCGCTCATTGATATAGGAGATAGAAAAGCTTGTGATGATGCCGGTCTATGTACAGAGGCCTCAACGTCATAGGGCTGTGGAGTGCTGCTAGAGGCGAAGTCGTTAGCAGACAGGGGGCGTGCATCTAACAGATTGTTGGTAGAGCCAAGGACACTAAATCCAGAAGAGGCAGCCAAGCCAGGGTCTTGGTTTTGCTGCGGCAGTGCACTAAAGTCAGCAGAAGCAGCAAGGGCGCCAGAATTGGAAATGTCAGTAGTGGTTGTAGCTGTCGTCGCTGGAGCTCCACTAAAGCTGTCGGCTAAAGCGCTGATAGAGCCACTGAACATGTCATCGTACGCCGCGCCAGCAGCAGTAATGTCATCTTTTCTAGCGCTAGTTTCGAAACCGCTAGTATTATGTGAAGGGCCCGCCACATTACCCAGTATAGCTTCGAAGTCTGCGGACATGTCGACACCGTCCATGAGAGCAGCCACTGCTGCTTCATTAACTTGGTCCTCAGTGAATAGCTGGGGGTTGTTGTATTTCCACGCCTGTTCGTTGTCGCTAGTGGCTCCCATGACCGCCATGGGGTTCACATAGTCGACTAGCATATCACTATATCCATGGTTTCTGGCAGGGTAGGTCTGCAACTGTTTGATCTCGGAGTTGATGCCTATGTTGATAGGCGATTCGGTAGTTCCATGTTCTATGACCGTCTGCCTGCCGAGGCCTCTAGAGTCTCCAGATGTGTCCACAGAGTCGGAGCCACTGTCGGTGATACGGCCAGTGAGTTGGCGAAGTTTCTCGATAAAGTAGTTTTGTCGAGTCGAGTCATCCGTGGAAGCTATTTGCTGATTTTTTTCGTAGTCGAGGTCCTGGGATGTTGGGCCAAAGTTGACATCTGGCCGATAGTATTCGGCGCTAAGTCCATGATCGAAGGAGATATAGCCCGTTGTGCTGTTGGTATTGCACGGGTCATCTACGGACGGGGGAGTTGGCTGGTCCAGGTTAGATTGATCTGACAGCGAGCGGCTTTGCTCTTGTTGCTGTGGGTCTTGCGATTTTCTCGATAGTCCTTGGGACTCGAGGTCTACTGTTTGCTGTTCTGGGGTGGAATCGTGGTTCGGATTTGGAACATCTCGTGTTTCTGAGGTCGAGATTTGCTCATGTTCTGCTGCTTCTAATTTGCCATCTTTGGTTGTGCTACTGGAGTCCGCCGGCTTTGATTTGTTTCGCCATCTATTCCATCCTAGACGAACGGTTCTAGCAACGAATGGATAGGCGACAAAGAAAACAATCGAAAATCCCACTATGCTCCCTACGCTGACGCCGGCAATACCGCCCTTGCCAAGATCCCGTGAGTCGATCAAGGTTGTCCGAGCTACAAGCGGCAACGAGACGGAGCTGTCGCTACCGGGCGCCATTGGCGGTTGCGAATGCAGGTTCATTGCATTCTGCAGCAGATCGAATGCGCTGCGGAACGATAATGACGATAATGGAGCCATTGTCGGCACGGGCGATAGATGGGACTATTGAGCAGAGGAGGGCGGATAGTGTAGGCGAGGCTCAGGGCCGGAATAGGTGTGATCGGAGATGATGATGCAGGAGGTGCAGATGCAAGGCGAGCTACTCAGCCTCGCTCGTTTGCTCGCAGTAGACTTGGGCGCGGGGCTAGAAGTGATGCAAATGAATGTCCGGATTGCCGCTGGCCGACTGAGCTGTACCCGCAGAAGATGTGTACTAAGACACTACAGCTACGACAAGCTACAGCGGCACGAAAAGAAGCGAAAATAATAGAATTTTGGAAATTTTTGAGTCAAAAATGGGCAAAACGAAGCTACACAGCCTACGATGGTCCGGCAAATGCGATAGATAATACAGCGAGATGGAAACGCAGAACAAGACTTTTGGAGTCGAGTCGTGGGCGCACTTCACCTGGTGATGAAGCAATTAAATGGGCAATTAGCGATAAGAAAAATGTTGAAGGAGAGAAACAAATTTGCAGCGCGATAAAACAATCGACGGCAGCTTAGGTGAGCTGGCGATTGAGATTGCGTGTAATCAGTGGCAAACTACCCTCTGGCACAGGAAAATGCCACTGCTAATTTCTTGACGCTAATACGAACAAGAAACATCACTAACTAGTACTAGGGGTTGGGTAGTAATCTTGGTAGCTCCTACTTGTACAAAACCATAGTAATACTAGTAGCAACAACAAGCTTACGGTGCTTTCTGTTCCACTCCGTGTCGGGACTTTGGGTGTTGAGGGACTAGGACAAACAGAAGACCATGAGCACTTGTGCCGCTCGTTCAGTGTTTGGAAAATTACATCAGTATAGTAACGGGCTGTACCTTTGGAGAACAGCCTAAAGAGGTCAACTATGAGAACCAATACAGCGTTGAGAGACTAGACTTCAAGATTTTGAGATGCTTTGCAGGCTTACTATTTGTCGGGTGTACGGTAAAAGTCCTCCAGAGCTTTAGAAATTCCAAAAACAACACGCTCCTTTGCAAAATAAAAAGCATTACATTGCAGCTAGGATGGGCCACGGTGTTCAGCCTCTAAATTGCCGGGGGTTGTGGCGGCGGCCTCCCATCAACTCTCAAGACCCTACTAGTGTTTGCACAGCACATCAGGCATACATGATAACCCTTTGGGTACCGACGATATGAATTACTAAGGCTGATAACAATTGCTTTCGGGATTTATGGGAAGCCGAGCAGCTTACGACTCTCTGTCTTGGTGAAGTACTGATGAAGTAGGCTAACCAATGCAGCGACATCGAAAACAAAGACACCGGCTGGTGTCACACTGCACAAGCAAATAAATACATTGAATGATAAAACTGCAATTATGCACAAAATTATGCAGCAACGAAAGTTGGTCACTCGCTGTTGCTTCCCAGGCGGAAAGCCGGGCTACTCGCAATGACTACCATAGCTGATTTTTTTTATATTTTCTTCGCGAACGCTTGCTGTGTGTGCTTCGGTTCGGTGCAGCGTTGTTTGTTTTTCGGTGAGTGTTTCTGTCTCGCTTGGCTATCAATACATGGGAAAAGAGACAAAGCCTGGCATTCATTCCTGTGTAATGATGCATGGCAAAATATTTTCTCGGCAACTAAATGACACCAAATCGGAATCGCCGTGCCGTTTACTGATGGGGCAAGATGTGGCGGAGCGAATCATAGCAAGCTGAAAAAGCTACAACCTGTCGAATACTCTCATGGAAGACGGATAAAAGGCATCAATTCCGCCTCAGAGGAGCTTATCAATTAGTTCCGCCAACGGGGCGGACAACTGGAAGAAATAAAAGCCCAAATTAGATAAGTAACAGTAGTCGATACCGCCTCACCCAAAATGAGGCGTTTGAAAAAAAGACTATTCTATCTTTTCTACAATAATAACGATCTCTACATAGTAGCTTTAAGGCTTGAACTAAAGTCAACTTAGGCTTGTGTATGTTTTACTGCGCTAATTAAGCTCTAATTTCCATTTTTCTTGTGCAGCGTCCTAAACTGAAGACCAATGACGCCACAACTAGCTGTCTCTTTTGTTTTTCCGTTAGTTCGCCGCTCATGCTGTTTCATTATTTATTTTATAATCACTAATCTTATTCAGTTTCTAGAACTGTGAAGATGGCCAGGCGAGTCCTAGCCCACTATAAACACAAAGCAAACAGAAATCAAGCGCGAAAGTTGAGCCCCGCCGAAGCAGGATTTAAAGGGTTAGGCCCGTTGAAGGCTTATCACTATTGATAATTTGGTAGAGAGACTGGACAGCCACACTTTCCACTTGAGTCAAGATGCTAAATTCCACTCCCCCTTCCCTTCCACCCCATGGCTTCTATGCCTTGTCTTGGGCCCAACACATGATATGGCATCGTAACTGATACTACCACTACGAACCAAGACTAGATCTTACCATACGTTACCACTGACATCTAGTGCCAGGCTAGCTACAAGCCTGGGTGCATCTTCGTAGCCCATTGTTGACTCTTACGAGCTCGCTGAGCAGGATGATTGTAATCCTGCATGACACCTTCCTCTGACTGGGGGACCTTCTCGATGTTGCACGCAAAGCAAGACCCAAGCAAGACGTCACTGAATCGAGCTACGAAGCTCTAGCCAGACATATGCCTTCGCCTTGCTACTCTAAATCCTTCTGGTCTGCTTCAATGCTCTGATTAACCTTGTTTAGGGCGGGTTGCACCTTTGCTTTTTTGCTGGATTTTTTTTTCTTTTTCTTTTTAGCACCCCTCCAACCACACAGGGATCGACGCCCCCCTTGAGCTCCGCCTGACCTTATTCGCATCTCTTGTCTGTTATCCAGGATGCTGTTCATATGGTTGGCGATGGAGTTTTCGATAGATAGCACTGATTTTCAATTATCAGCTGAACACTACCTGGAACGGGAGGCCAAGATGGACCGCTAACCATCAGGATAAGTGTTGGGATGAGTGTTGGTTGTAGTATCTGCCTATCTTGGCTTGCATATGCTCTTGTAACGATACGTTGTTCATGGCTACTAGCCTACAATATGGTGGTGGTTTACAAAGCAGGCACTAAGGCTATACTTAGTGGCGATATGCACGCACAACGGTTTTTCTATCTTTTCTTTTCCAATAGAGGACTCCGACTCGCATCGCTTGTCTTTTTCACGGGGATTCCACGCCCAGAACATTGGGCATGTTTATACATTCTACATATGTAGTGTCCATGTCAGGTACTTTGCCAACCCACATCTACAAACAAAGAGGGACATGGCTCAGAAAAAACAGCAAAGACGAACACATGAACAACTCTACGTCCTCGAGACATCTTTCCCAGAGTAGTCGATATTTTAATTATACCCTGTCTGCCTACTAGTATCTACCATATCCTACGTGATACAAGTGTATGTGTGTTCGCGTGTCATTGATACCTCTTTCTAGCAGAGATTATCAGAATAGGAGAAGCTCACTCTCAGCACTCGTTGGGTACTAATAGCTTCGATCTCAAGTCAACCTTGCTTGCTGTTTCATATGGACACTTGCATTGTCCCGAATTGCAACGACTGCTACTCAACCGAGGCTAGCCTATTTCAAATAGGATGTGTACACACAATACGTGCCTACGTGTTCATGATATATATTGCTGTCGTTATGTTTGAGGTAACTTGAATATGCCTGAATATTTCCTGTCTGGCGAAGGTACTAGGTAGAGGGGAAGTGAAAGAACAGAAAGACGGAAAACTACGCTTGCTTACTGCTATAGAGGGAGGCCTGACAAGAACGCAAGAGAAAAAAAAAGGAGAACGTGTGCGTAGTCGTTCGCTATTGCATGAACTGATGCAACCGACCAACCTACGATCATTGTGATTCTCCAGCTATCCATGTGCAACTCTATCTTGGACGAGGGTGAAAAGTGTTTGTATAACGTGCGGCTTTAAACACAGGCCTGGCAAGCCACTTGCAAGAGAAAAAAAAGACATATATTAAATAACGAATAAGAGGGAGATTGGAAATTCCGCCGCCAGCAAACCTAAAAATACATCCTAGCTTAGCAGATGGTCTCGGCAGTAAAAAAAGACAAAAATCTAAGCCACGCGATTCTCGCAGCCCCCCTATATTAAAGATATGCAACTTCGCTTTTGTCTGTGAGCCGTGCTATTGATCGCCAAAGCCTGATAAACCACACCGACTGGGCATATTGTGGCTCGTGAGCTGTCTCGGGAACAGGACTTGTCTAGCTTAATTTGATTGCAGCCACTACTACTATCGCTCCTTTTTTTTGTTCTTTTTTTCTTTTCATCACTACATCTTAGATATTCTTATAGATGGTGCCGTCTTTTAGCATTCAACCTATGCTACTCTGACTTGCCGAGCCATGTGTCTTTTCTAACATTACCACACTCAAGATCGCGTATACTGATGAAGGAGAAGTTCTCTTTGCAATTGCTATACTGCATTCCATTCTGAACAATAGAGGACGTCCCAGCATCTTGGCCAGCTAACCATCTGGTGGAGGATTGTCTTGGTGGCCTCCCATTGTTGTCCCTTGTTCCACCCCGCTGTCTATAGATGGATGGTGCCTTTTTAGTTTCCGCCAACCTATAATTCCTTCTTTGGCATGCTGTCTGCAGGTTCAACCTGGTGGGTATCCATCCGGCCTTATTCCACTATACATAGTACATAGTAGATATCTGGATTGACAGCTAAGCCTCTTCACTTCGTCCCTCTTCCTACTGTTGGTGAACGTAACATTTACACTCTCCGTCCCTGGTGGATAACAGGGACTCTGCATAGTAGCTAAATCTCCTAACTGCCAGCTACCCTTTTCCAGGATTACCTAAAGAGAGGTTAGTCTATTTTTGGTTATGTCGTTTGTATATTATTTGTCTGGGTTCCGTTTCCCTTTCTCATAAACGTGGTATCAGTTGGCATTCTCGGACAAACAAGTTATGTGAGTCATTACTTTCTTTTGGGATCCTCCCTGTTACTCCCGGTATATTGGGTTCTACGAGCTGTAAACCAGAGATACAAAATATACAGTCAAGAACAACCTCGGAGTATGGCCCTAGGACCTGGTTGAGGCGCAGTATGCACTCCCACGTTGCTTTATCACTATCATTTGTAGAAACAATGTATCATGGTCAACGCCCCTTGTGTATCTCCATAAACACACTACACCACTCGGCTTTGCCGACCTGCAGCATTACAGCTTGTCAGGTTCTGCAGGTTCATATGCGCACCGAAGTCCACAGTGGTTTTTCGGTAGCGTAAATCCAGTTCAAAGTAACCCTTCCTGTTCTCGTCTGTAACAAGATCTGCCGTCCGCTTTTGGCGAAATGTCAAAATAACAGGACTAAAGCATCCATACGGCCGTTTTAAGTGTGCTCCGCTGGCTAAGTTTTTATTTATTTATAGGCTTACAAGATACCGTGCATATCTGACAACAAGAGCTTATAGTGGAATCACACATGTTGCCTGATAATATTGGTTGGCCGGCCTATCATTCCGCTATACTGGTACTAACGGGCCGAATCAAGATATCTGATGGCCAGCTGACGGTGGCCAGGCTATAGGCATACATGTGATGGTATATTAGCTTGTTAACGCCAACAAGGCTTGATTTGGGTCGTTTTCTCTGCACGCGAATACAGAGCAAGCTGAGATGGAAACGATATATAATATCTCAGATGTGAACATCGGAATAACACGCCATGTATGGTTGCCACAATATCATAACCAAATAAGCCAATCACGATTGGCACTGACAGATGAGAAGGATTAGCAAGACTTTTTTGGTTTGAGGAGTTGTAAATTAACCCCAACAATGGTACCGTTCTAACTCTATAGAGTAAACTTTTTTTTAATAGAAAACAAGATCTACATGACTCTTCTCATCACGATACCGATTCTGGAACTCTTTCAGAGTCAGGAATTTGGCCAACGGCATCATCGTGTCTTTCATATCCATGATACCACGTTTCTTCTGGTCGATGTATGAAGCATCGACCACTATTCTTGCCAGCATGTCCAACTTGAGAGCACCTGTAGGGCAACATCGTGTTAGCGCAATGCTTCGTAAGTCATCCTTCTGGAGGGACATGGTGTATACTAACCATGATCGATAAGCTCTGATAACCGAGTGGGAGTTCCAATGCATATGCCGACGCGGTGCTTCTGAAGAAACTCTACTTGCTCGGGGACTTTCATGTGTTTGGCGAATAGCTTGGCAATAGTGCTGTTCTTGTTCTGGAATTTGCGGACCGCTCTAACGAGATCAGCAGAGCGCATACCGGCGCCACTCACGATGATGGTGTGAGGGGTGCCGTGGGCCTTGTCCGCCTTGAGCAAAGTATACGACTTGTCTGCGATACTCTCTAGAAAATCTGGCAACTTGGCAGTGACTCTGGTATCTGACCATGATGAAGTATCCTTGATGGCATTAGCTAGATAAGTGTATATGTTAGTATCCTGTATATGATCAGTGAGATGAAAAGGGATTTGGTATCACATACCAGAGATAGTAAGATCAGCCAGCTCGATAGGGCTCAGGTCAGCACCAAATCGAGTAAGTTGCTTGAGATAGTGATCCGCCACTAGTTGAGAGTCGGCGCTCTTGAAGAGCTGATTGACCTTGAGTTCTAAGTCAAGTAAGTCGTTTTCTTCCTCTCTGGATTTGTTGTTCTTGCGACGGCGCTTGCTTTGTGAAGCTTCCCCGGTCTCGAGGCGACGTTTGCTGATTGGATTGGACATGGCAAAGAGCTGTGAGAGACTGAGATAAAGACACTGATAAGATGGAAGGCACAGCTAATGAAAGATAACGGCTATGTCTAAGAAGCCGTACGACAAGATGAGCAAAGGCTGTTGAAGGATATATGCAGTGTGTAATGCTTTATGAACTAGATCAGGCAACGACTGTAATCCACGACTAGACGGTGAGAGTTTCGAAGGGTATTTGAACAAAGGGTAGATGAATGGACGAGTAAGGTAACCCTTGAGTTAACGGTGAATTTAGGATGAATCAAGGCAAAATGTGACGATGGATTATATGTGAAAAGTTGGAACGAGTGTTAACGTTAATTTGACCTGTCCCTAATAGTAAAATTTTTGAAGTTACCAAAAGCACCCTAGCCCAATCCCGGCACCGTATATAATATTCAAAAGCACGGCCTATTGACTCTAGGAACATGTGAATTGGAACAGTGCGCAACATAAGCACAAAAATAAGAAGAGCGTGTGTAAACCAAGAGCGACAATAAACATTATAGTACGTCTTATCCTTGTATTAGACTGCAAGACATGCAGAGCGAGCATAGACGCACTGGCACTTGGAGCCTAGTTGACGTGAACAGGTCCCTCGAAGTTATAATGGCACATATATACATACAATGTGCGGCTATGTGTTTACAAAGATAACCCCTTGGTGGAAATACCATCGAGTTCATGTTGGGGGGGGGGGGGGGGTTAAAACTTAGAGCTTGAGACATCATTGACTCGCATACAAGGAAAGCGTCTCATCTTGATTGAGTTTTTAGATGAAAAGGCGTAGCACCCGTGATAGAGCGACATGTTTGTAGTTGACAATGAATGTGTCGTACTGACGGGTACTGACTAGCACTACTTGATAATTGCACTAACAGCGGGTTTGAACCATACGAAGCACTGGAGAGACATGGATGAGCAAGGGCATGTTTTAGAGTCTGACTAGTAGCAACAGAGAAGAAATCAAGCTATGTACAGTCCACAAGTGGAGAGAGTAAAAGGGGAGCTGGAGTTGCCATTATGAAAGTAACTGGGATTGGCAGGACGAGTTTAGCTAAGGCCCGTTGGAATGTTGAGACTAAACAAGATGTCATGGTTGAATAAGTATCAGTAGGTTGCCATATTTGGAAGCCCGGCTTTGTCGAGTAGATGATAGTAGTAATAGTTGGTTGAAAGGCGCCGCAGTAGAAGTGGATAGCCAGTGATTCACTCTTTGGAGGCGATAACCGTGTAGGCGCACGGATGCGCCAGTTATATTGGTGTGGTCCTGAATGATGTTATGCCTTTATGAATAGATATGAAGAAGTGGGTCTAGCATTTTTATAGATTCCATTTGCACTAGGATGCCACTGCAACTAGTAGCTGCTAGCGGCCAGTTTCAAGGCGCATACGGCGAGGAACACGCGACGGAGGCAGTATTTCTTGATTTTTTTTTACAGAAGACTGAAGACAGGATGGGATGACTGCATGGATTGTATGTGCTGCTATTAGTTCATCTGGACGTATGGCAATGGCTGCATGATGCATACTGTCGTCCGACCATGGTTGGCTGTGTTGCTATTTTTTTTTTTTCTTTCATTCATTGTGCTTGCAGAAGTTACTAAAACTAAAGAAAAAGACAAGCAGCCTCACAACATTTGGCAATAACTCATTCGAAAACATAGGAGCCGCATCGCCTCTCTGCGCCCTGCAACGCAATAACCTAACCCGGCATTGTGAATTGGACATGTTGCTCTTTATCCGGCTATTGTCGAATCATTTGTTCCATTCTTTCTTCATTTCCCTTCTATTTACATTATATTCTACCTAGCGTCGTGATTGAATATCCATCGTCTGTTATTGTTTCTGTGGACGATCTTTCCTAACGACTGCCCTCTTATCGCCAAGTGTAAAAGAAAAGACATAGTGGCGCACCCACTATAGGCCCCAGCACTAAAGCGATTCTTAGTAGTCTGCCACATCCACACCACGAAGCAGGAAACTTAAGTCGAGGAGGAAGAGACTTTGTTTGCTTGAAACCGGCAGTGCCTTTTTTTTTTTGCGGGAACGCTTTGCAGACCCGATTATCACGATAAACTCCCAAGCGTACCCAACAACTCGATCCCCCTCTTCTCGACTATCGTGACGACGACAACAAAGCCGTCGATCCCAAGCGCCAATTCATCTAGCCACCCGCACAAAGCGTCTTCGGCCCATCGCAATACTATCAGAGCGTCTGCTCGACCGTGAGCTAGATCTGTCACCCCTGGTGGCATCTGCATCTCGATTGCCGCCTATCGCCCTTTGATCCCCCCCCC